>WTXI01000414.1:0-28192 GCA_022376515.1 Lactifluus volemus
CCCTGAAAGCTGTACAAAGGTCACAGCCCCTATGGCTGTGTACATAGCCTCGTCTTCTTATATATAAACCCTGTACTTTCTGCCCTAGAGACCTTAAGTCTCAGTTTTGTTTCGCAATCCAAGTTCTTCTATCTATTAGAACCTTGTCTTGCCTAGAAGCATTCGACCTGAGAGAACCCTCTTGACACCACTCTTCACGACTTCTTGACACTTTGGTCTCACCCTGAGCCCAAAGCCCTTGACCTCTGAAACACTCTTGACTTAGTCGTTTACTAAGTCTCGTCTTTATCGAATCCTTGATCTTGACTTGCACGTCTTGCAAGTCTTGTTCTTGACTTTACGAACAAATGTACACTTCGTACAAAGGTCCCACTTGGAACCTTAACAGAAACCTTGGATGTCGAAGAAGATCGTAGCTGCAACACAATCAGAGGCGAGGCAGGAGTGGACGAGGTGGTTGAGGTGGCCTGCGCCGTCAACCGCGCTACTGAAATCTCTGCTTCCAAACTGGAGCGGGGGCAGGATGTTGAAACGGTTAAGGTTGGACGTGACACGCTTTGCCACGATTTTTTCCAGCAGCTTGCCAGCGCACTCTAAGAGGCTGATGGGTCGGTAAGCTTTGGGGGCGGAGTAGTCGGGTTTGTTAGGCTTTGGGACAACGACAACCCAGGCGCAAGTCCAGGGGTGAACACCGAGTAAAAGACAGGTGGAGAAGAGGGAAGTGAAGCGAGAAGGAGAGGAAGAGAACGCCCACTTCAGCAGTTTGTAGCCAATGCCACTAGGGCCGGGCGCTGAGCTGTTAGATGTGGAGCTAAGGCAAGCGGAGATTTCCGCAGCGGTGACTGGTCCATGGGTACGCACTGGTAGAGGCGCAGGGTCAGAAGGGTGGGAGGGGAGAACTGGGGGTGGGTTCGGAGGGAAGAAACGGGCAGAAAGAGCATCGGCCATAGTAGGCGGGTGGTGGGTGAGGGTACCTTCGTGAGAGAGAGCCGGGACACGGGTGACGGCGCGGCCCTTACACCAGCGTGCAGCTCGCCAGAGATCGGACGAGTCGCAACGGTCGAGGAAATTGGAGGCAAATTGACGCTTAGCATCCCAGATGGTAAGACGGAGAGCTTGGTAGAGGTGAGGACAGCTAGCAGCAGGGGCCTGTTTCCATAGCGCGAGAGCGCCAGAGCAGTCGTCGTTCCACCAACAAGCTCCTCTGGGATCAGGGGGTCGGCAAGGTGCAAAGAGAGTGTCAGAGATGGAGTCGATGTCCCGTAGAAGAGCCGCTGCCTTGTCGTGGACGGAGAGGGGCGTGGCAAGGGAGGGGGGAAAAGAGAGGCCAGCGAAGGCTGCCTTCCAGGAGTCTTCTAAGTCGTCATTGACGCGAAAGCCTGGGAGCAAAGGTAGAGGGGGAGGGGCCAGAGGAGAGGGGAAAGAGAGCGGTGTGGTCGGAGCCTAGAGAGAGATCAAAAGAAATGAGTGGATCCGCGAAGCGATCACTAGAGAGGGCCAGTGGGTTGAGAAAGAGAAGGTCGAGCGTGGAGGGGGTCTGGCCAGGGAGACCGCGCCACGTGACAACACCAGCCGGGTTGCGGCAGGAGAGGTGTTGGTCCAAGAGCCAAGTCTCAAGGTTCTCCGCCCAGGGAGAGCGAGCAAGACGAGGTGGGGACCAGAGAGAGCTGTGAGTGTTGAAGTCTCCAACCACTAGGGTGGGGACAGTAGAGTCAAGAGAGGAGTCGAGGAGGCCGTGGAGAGAGTGTCCTTTTTCGGGGACTTGGTGGTAGACGTTGATGAGACGGAAGCGGTGGCCCGGGCCAAAGTCGAAGTCGACAGCCATGCGCGTAGCCGAAGAGAGAGGAGGGAGTATTTGAAGGACAGGAGAGCACAAAGAGAGAAGGGATTGACGGACATATACCAGAACCTTTGCCACTTCGGAGCAGCCGAGGACAGGTTGAACGCAGAGCCAAAGATTGTTTAGGGCGCCACCGAGAACCGGGGAGCCAGAGGGGTCAGAATCAGAAGGAGCGGTGGAGACAGGACTGAACCAGGGTTCCTGTATGGCGATAATGTGAGCATCGGAGTCATGGAGGAGTACATGCGTCATTTCGTTGCAGCGTCGCATGTTTACCGATAGAATCTTTAGGGCGTCTAAAATCATGGAAGTTTGGCAACCGACCGTTCGAAGGTGACAATCGTAGTGTCCTCTAGGGCGAGGGACTCTAGCTCTTCCAAGGGGATGGCATCGGGCCTAGTGGCCATCTCGCGGGCATGGGAGGTGATCAGGGCCGTGGGGATGGGGTTGACAGGGCGGTTGACGATTTTGCGAGGCTTGGGACGGGAGATCGCGGTAACGGCAGGGCCGGCAGTGGAGGGGAGGGGAACCGGGGTGGTTTCTGGAGGAGAGGAGGGGGCTTGAACATCATCTTCCGCAGACGGGGGAAGATGGTAAGCCGCGCGTAGGGGGCAGGATGGGTCTAGGACGGAGTGGCCTTTGCCATTGGGACCCTTTTTGGTTTTGCGCCGGAGGCGAGCGCAGTTGAGACAGGTGGGTTCGCATGAGCAGACATCAATAGTGGCATGTTTGTCAAGGGTCGGGCATAGGTGGGCATGTTGTGCATGGGTGTGAGGGCCGCTACAGAGGGGGCAGATAGGGGTTGAGGACTTAACGGGGCATCGGTCCGTGGAGTGGTTGAGAGTCCAGCAGCGGTCGCATTGACGAAGGAACGGGCGTGATTTGAAGAGAGCGACCTTGGTATGTTCGCCGAAGAAGGCAGGAGGGGAGCGGATCAGGCGGGGAACGATGGAGCCGTCTGGGTTGAGGATAGTGAGGAGAATGGAGGCATGTCGGGCAAAGAGGTCGATTTCGGAGTCTTGGCGTAACCAACGCAGGGGGGCAAGGAGGGTAACGCCCTCGAAGGTTGGGTTCAAGATGATTTCGCTGAGGAGGGCGTCCTCAGAAGGGAGGGAGCAGTTTTCATCACGTATGACTGGGACTCCGTTGATGAGGATGTTGGCAGTACCCTTCTGAGGGGCGAGCCAGCAGTTCGGGAAAGGGTTGAGAAGAACTTTGCATACCCTTTGTACGGCCTCGAGAGTGGGGGACCCTGCGAAAGTGAGAATGAAGTTGTGAGAGTTAGGACCGGCCCATTTGCCGGCAAGCAGGGTGACGGCATGCCGGTCAGTGGGGGTGCATTGGTGGAGGCGGAGTTGGAGGTCTCTAGTGATGTCGCCGGCATCCCCTCGGGCGGGCTCCCCGAGTTGAACTGGGGAGGTGCGAACAATCACATAGTTTGTGGAGGTGGTGGGAGGGGGTGGTTTCTGCGTCTTGGGAGGAGAGGGAGCGGGTTTGGTGAGGTAGAGGTCGATGATTGCAGTAGCCGTGAGGTTTGTGTCAGCGATACGTCGGCCAGTGCGGGCCTTGTACGCCGCGAGGAGCTGGGGGCAGGTCATCTTCAAGAGCTCCGCCTTTGTTAGGACGGAGGGAGGGGGGGGATTGTGAGGAGGGGACTGGAGGAGAGGGGTTCCGAGTGCGTGGGCGTGAGGCCTGGGCGTAGGAGGGGCCGGCCCATCCTTTGCCTTTACCCTTGGGGCCGCCAATTGTGTGCCAGTTGGAAGGGGAGTGGGGGGGCGCCTCCTCGTAACCGGCGGCTGTCGCGGGATCCGTGGGGATCGGGAAATCGAGCTGCATGGTTGTATCTTGGTCGTCAATGCGTGTAGCGGGGGCTGGGATGGTGGGAACGCGGCTGGGGAGGACGGGACGTGGAGGTTGTATGGGGGGAACGATAGGGGCAGTACTTGGGGCAACGGGTGCGGCAGAGGAAGGAGTGGGGTTCAGGGGTACTGGTGTCAGAGGAAGGGGTGCCATCGGGGTGTCGTCGTCATGGCCGTCTTGGAAGTCCCAGAGGGAGGCCACCTTGAGGCAGTCAACACGATCAGAGACATGTTTCAGAGCAGAAGTGAACGTAGCGATGGTGGCCTCAAGGTGCCTGACCTTTGCAACAAGGGGGTTGGTAGCAGGTGGATCGGAAACGAGGGGAGGAGCGATGGGGGGGGGGATGGGAGCAGGTGTCGAAACAATGGGGTCAGGGGGAATGGAGATGAATTGTGACTGTTGGGAAGAGTCATCGAGTGAGAGAGGAGGGGGGTCAAGAGTTGCAATGGCAGGAGTGGACATGGGGTGCGGTCAGGGGAGGCGTTAGACCCGGTCCGGGAGGTCGGGCGGGCCAGGGGGTCGATGCGATGTAGTTTTCGGGCCGCCTTGGCCGTAGACTTCGGTGGGGGGGCCAGGGCCCGGGCGGCCTGTAGGCGCGCTTCTTCCTTGGCTTCCTGGTTTGAAATCTTAAGCTGGTTCTTGTAGGCCAGGAGATTGACGTCGAAATTGGAGCGGAGTTGTTCCTTGTAGGCGGTGTATTCAGAGTCAAGGTCAGAATGGGTGATGGCCTTGAGGTGTTCCCACTCGGCGGTGCGAGCCTCGGCAGCCTGGAGTTGGAGGTCAGCAAAAGCCTTGCGGGTGAGCCGATCAATCGTGTTGCGGCACTCCGGCTCGGCTAGGGCAGGGATGAGGACATCTTTAACATGCATGGCGATCTGGTGGATCCAATCGTTGAAGGCGGGAGTGGCTGGGTTGACGGGGGTGTCGAGGAGTTGGGCAAGCATGGTAGACTCAATGTCAATGAGGGTGTCCGCATGCCAGTCATCGGCATCATGGACTAGACTGTCTGGGGGCCGGGCCGGCCCTCGTTGGCCCTAGGGCCGGGCCAGCAATTTGCTGGCCCTTGAGGGGCCGGGCCAGCACCAGGGTGGCCCTGCCCTTATTTCCAGGGCCAGGGCCAGAGAGTTTTACGACCGGCCCTTAGGGTTGGCCCTAGGGCCGGCCCTGCCCTGGCTACCCTAAACAGGGTGGTGTGGCGGTGGGGAAGGGGGCGCGCTGCGGGCGCGCAGAACAGCGGTGTGGGAGGCGTCAGGAACAGTGCAGGTCCAGCGACAGCGGCGTCAGGACACCACCCGCTGTGTGGGCCACAACGGTCGCATCTGGAACGGCGGCGGCGGGACAGCAACCGCTGTGTCGGGCAGCAATGGCTGCGTTGGGAACGGCGGCGGCGAGGGGGGAGATGGTAGGGGCGGCACCGTCAGGACAGCAACCGCTGTGTGGGCCACAACGGTCGCGTCTGGAACTGCGGCGGCGGGACAGCAACCGCTGCGTCGGGACAGCAACGGCCGTGTTGGGAACGGCGGCGGAGAGGGGGGCGGCACACTGCGTTACTGCCACGTTGGGAATGGCGGCGGGCGAAGGGGGAGATGGCAGGTGCGGCACAGAGTGGAGGGGACCCGCGCACGCCATAGCACAAGTCACTGGCGTCAGGGGCTCGGACGGTCACAACAGCGACGCCCGAGCGACCGTGACGCCAATAGACTGTCTACGGGTGGGTGCAGGGACACCCTCGAAGGGGATGTAGGAGGGGAAAGGGAACAAGAAAGTAAAAGAAAGATTAGTTGTGAAAAGTCAAAAAAAAGAACCATGACACACCAATGGACCAAGCTAACAGGTCATGGCAGTGGTAGCGGCGAGGGGGAGGTGTCGCGATGATGGCAACAGAAGGCGGCGGCACCAGAGGGCAGGGTGACAGAAGAGTCCGAAAATCCGAGGCGTGAGACGGGGCGATAGCGGCGACAGAGAAGGCGCGAGAGAAGGGAGGGAGAAGACAGAGGTAATGGCGGAAAACGAGTGGGCACGGGCACAGCGACACGGGGCAAGGGAGGATCACAAGGCAAGCGCGAGAATTCAACATGTTGAAAAAGTAAACCTGGGCGCGGACTGAGGCAAGACAACAGTTTAAGAGAAGCTATGGAGGAAAAAAATATCAAGCTTGGATGGTGTAATGGTAAAGATGATATCAGCTTCAATTTTTGTGTGCACTGGTTGAGAGTTCAAATCCCGGGGTGTGCAATTATCAGAAGGGGGCCTGTGAGTTGATTATGTGATCAAGTGTGAGAAAGTTTTACCAGAACTAATTAATTAACTAAATAGTTTTTTTAAGGGGTGGGGCCGGGTCGGCCCCGGGCCGGCCCCGGGTCGGGCCAGGGCCAGCCAATGCTGGCCCCCCCAGGGACCTTGAACCCGAACCACCACCATGGTTAGAGGTTAGACAACCCTTCGCTCCGGCGAAGGCAAGGTTGAGAAGGAGCATACAACTCACTCTCGGAGACACCAACCGCCCCCTAGAAGACGACCACTCCAGAAATGCGTTAGACCACCGCAGACCCCCTCCAGACCCAGAGGGCCACAGAGACTGAACCTGTATGACCACTTGACCGGTCTTATACAACCCCTTAGCCTAGACAATGCTACCCCCCCACCCCTGTAATAACCTCCCGAAAACAAAATAAACCATGTACCCCAACTTTAATCACCTCCTATATTGATTTTACTGTAAGACCCCCCCCCCCTGTAACTGTAAGGTAAACTATCCAAAACTGTAACGAACCCCCCCCCCCCCTGACAGCATGCACCGAACGCTGCAACGAACACCCACCCAAACTGCCCCAACTCCTCACCAACATGGATGACGCCTCCACATCCCCCCACAGACCAACTCTCCAAAAGCAGAAAAAGAGCCCTTTCAGACACCCGCTCGGAACAAACCCGGAAGAGAAACCAACCCCCTGGAAAACAAGGCACCATCAATCGGCTAATATGCCAACCGAGACCCACCCCTGCCACCCGTCACTGCCGCAAGACAGGCCGCTTGTGCACCAACAACAGGCGAAAAACGCCGCCATCACCCTTCCTCACTGATGTCAAAAATGCTAGAGAAAAGAATAAGAATAAAATGGAGATAAGACAAAAGTAATACACACAAAGAACACGATAACCCAATGACAAGGTAGCGGTGACAAATACCTTGAGAGCGAAATCACCAATGACAAGGGTTAAAATAACCTGGGAAAATGCCCTTAAAAAGAAAGAAATTCCAGGAACTCCATCCAGATTGGATCACTCGAGACGAGGTTTTTTAGTGGGTAGTAAACACGGAAATACCGCCTCCTGAGCCCCACACTACCCCGTAACAGGGGTGTGCGTAAACGCATTTTTTGCCCTCCTTCTGAGCCTGGACCACTACGGTCCGCTTCAGCGCATTAGGTTAGAAGTTGTTAGGTAACATAGTTACTACCTTTGGCTACCTAATACATCGCTTTTCAAAAAAAAAAAAAAATGCTGGCCCTTTAAGGGCCAGGGCCAACTGCAGGGTGGACCGGCCCTGAGGGCCAGGGCCAGGGCCAGGCAAAATAGGGGGGGCTGTGGCCCGGACCGGCCCCCGGACAGTCTATCATGGACAAGGCGAGCATGGGCAGCATTGAAGATCGTGGTGTGGGCCGCACAGAGATCATTTCCACAGGTCATGAGGGTGGCCCAGAGATCAGAATCGGGAGGGAGGGTGGCATTGCAATCATCAAGGCAACGCATACAGACAGACCAGGAACCAGGGTGGTCTTTAACCGAGGAGAGGACAGAAGAGAGGGTGGAAAGGGTCTTGGCAAAGAGATGGAAATGAGACTCATCAGAGTCCACCATGGCACGGAGGGGGTAGGTATCCGCAAGGCGGTCAGGGTTGACGTGGGACAGAACACGGCGAAAGCTGGCGTGCATCTGTAGGAGGAGGTTGTTTGCAACACGGAGCCAAACGATGTGTGGGACACCGAGGTTATCCGGAGTGGCGAAACTGTGACTGAAGAATTCGGAGAGGCGGACGAGGGCGTCCCAGGCGGTCCCTCCGTTGGGGACCTCGTCAAAGAAAGAGGAATCAGGGATAGGAAGGGCGTCGGTGGTGTGGGCCAAGTCAGGGTCCCCCGTGACAAGGCGGATGAGTTGAAGTCCAAAAGGAGGGGGACCGGGACAGTGGGGATGTTGGGGACGTATTCCTCTGGGAGTGGCGGGAAGTGAGGAGAAGGGGGAGGGGGAGAGGCAGGGCGGACAGTGGGGTCCATGGAGGGAGGAGGGGAGGAGGAAGGGAAGTGGGAGAGTGGGCAAGACAACGTAGAATTGGAAGAAAGGAGCCATGAGTATGAAAAACAGTGACAAAAGGACGTACCAGCTATTCAGGTCGCGAGGATACCAGGCAGGTTCTTAAGAGATGGTGGTGGTAAGAGGTCAAGGAGGGATGGATTTGCTACTGTTTTCCGTCTATTTTTCAACTTGTGTTGTGACCTAGGATCCCCTTCCTTGGCCAGCCCCCTCTGTTCGACTTCTAGGGGCTGTGCATCGCCGTTTTGGACGTATATTTGACTCAGGGATCATGACTCAAGGCTTGAGTCAGCGTTCTTGACTCAGACCTTGAGTCAGACGCACTGAGTCAGTTCTTGAGTCATCAGAACTGACTCAGGTCCTTAGTCAATGGTCTTGACTTTGCTACTTTACTATAACCTTTGTAGGATAGTTGACTGGCCCTCTGTACGCATAAATAGGGCCCTATGGACGAGCTAAAGCCCCAGCTTCAGCTTCATCGAGAATCACAGTTGTTGCTTGACACTCAATCTCCCTCTCTTTTCTTGTGCATCCCCTCTTTGTACCTTTGATTAAGGTACCTTTGCGTCACAATCAGAACATCTGTTAGCCTGTTTGCGCCCTTGTAAACAAGCTCACAGATGCCCTGAACCTTGTACAAAATCGAGGGTGAAGGATTGTCTAATTCCTCCCCCTTCATTTCGCACAAACCTTAGTTCAACCTCCCACGAGTGTCCTTGGAAGGCGAGCATTCCTTGCATTCCAATCACACTCGCGCCCGCATTGTGGTTGAACTTACAGATCATCCTTTGTCCATCTGCCACCGTCTATCCTCTTTGGGAACGGTAACTCCAACCATCGTGTGTGCCGGCCCATACTACCCACCTCACGCGATACAGAACCAAGAGTTTGCACAGTCAAGTCTATCCTTCACAGGAACTCGCCTGCACGTCCTTCACTGATTAATTGAAGCTCACTCCGAGCCACGGTCCCTGTGAACCGTGACACAAAGGCTGGGTGACTTCGCTAGACCAGAAACCCCTGAAGAGGAATGGTTTGAAGAAGACAACGAAGGCAGGTTACGCATCAACCTCCTTCACGCTCCCATGATCCCTGCTGTCGTGGCGGCGCAGACAGACGGTTGGATCCCGGATCCGCCCCCTCAGACCCGTAACATTGGCACCCAGACGACCACAGTTAGCACGAAGGATGAAGCCGTTCAAGTGTCCCCCACCTATGGGACCACCGAATACTGGCTTGACCAGAGGGACAGTAATCCCGGGGGTCCTCAGCAGAGAGATCGGAATATGGAACCACGAGCACGTCTTGCTCTTCACCCACACGGACTTGATCGCCTGGGACTCGATTCCAGAGGTCTTCAGAGATTCAATTTTCCAAATGACACTACACCGCGTAGAGAACTAAAGCATTGCCATTTCCATGACAGAATGATGACTGTTACGGATTTGTCTGGACCTTAGCCTCCCTGTTGCCTCATGTTTTTCATTTCCGTCTACATTCTCGCTTACGGACAGAGCCTCACCTTGTACGACACAGAACGGCGTGTTCTTGACTCATAGTGACTCTTATGACATCATTAGCCTAGAACTTCGATGACGTCGTAGTTAGACCCAGGCTCATGACATCATTACTGATGTCACTCGCCCCTTTGCCCTGTACAGTATATAAGACCTCTCGACCTGTGTCCTTGCTCTCCAGCTTGGACTTCTCTCCAATACTAGCCTCTTGAATCCTCTCACAATCTCCTTGTGATCCCTCTTCCCTCTTGAAGCTCTCTAAGTGCTATAACTTAGCTAGACCCAACCTAGACTCGCGTCTCTGTTGGTCCTCCTGAACAACTTGATCCTATCTTAGGAACTAGGAACAGCTAGTCCCTAACATAAGTCCAAGCTCCCACACACCACTGAAAGGTGGCAGAACCCCCGAACAACCGCATTGAACATCTGGTAGAGGCGCTCGCCATCCGGATCTCCGCGGAGAAAGAATACTACACGGTACTCCTTCTACTCGACCTAGCTACAGGTGAAAAGAAGCGAAGGCTCCAGACGGAACTCCACGAACTTGCCCAGACCATCGAGCAAGCAGACGAGATCCTGAGCGACAGTCTAGAAGACTACAGAAGCGAGACGATCCTATTGGAAACGCTTGACCCGGAACTAGAACACGACGGCGCCTAGATTCTCATCCCTTTGCCAGAACTGCCTCAGAAGTCAGCGAACTTGCAGTTGCAATATGAGCGCGACCCTCCTCAGAATAGAATTTCCCGACAACGAAACATTGATCCCAGTACCCACCCGATACAACGATGACTTACCAGCACACGTAAAAGGCGGGATATACTGGAACCCCACAGACCGGTGTTACTGCGTAGCGCAAGAAGGAGAGTCGGTCCGCGTAGAGTTCATCAACGACGTCTGGCACGCCGTACTACGCCACCACGAAATACTCAAATCTTGCCCTGCACTCAGGCTTAATGAAGCAGCGGGAGCAGGATGGTGGCGCGAGGACGACGCCCAACACCCGAACAATCGCGCTCTCAGCGCAATAAGGGAGGACAGTGAAGACGACGGGAGTACAGGGGAGCCAGAACCGACGACCCCCTTATCCACCCACTCCTACCAAGAACCACCAGCAAACACCCCGATGACCCACCTCGCAGAGCAGGTAGACGCCATCACGATAGAACCAGAACCGATACAAGTCAGAGCAACCATGACCGAAGCACCAACGGTTACAGCCAACCGAGCGATAAGAGGAGAAGGACCACTTCCCCCAGTCGCCGGCCAAGGATGGGTACTCAACCAGGGGGGAGCACCGCCCCCAGGTCCGCCTCAGGGACCGCCTCAAGGCCCACCGCAGGGACCGCCTCAAGGCCCGCCTCATGGAGGAGGACCCCCAGGCTGGCCCCCGGCCGGACCCCCAGGAGGTGGACCCCCAGGAGGAGGACTGCCACAAGGACCGATGCCAGGACCAGGTTACCTTATGGGAGCACCCACTGGACGACCACCCACCATCTTCGATGGAGATAGACAGAAAGCGGATGATTTCATGGACGAATGGAACCTCTTCTGCCTCAACAACACCTTCAACTACGCCTTCGCCCTCCCCTACCAAAGAGTCGCCAACTGTCTGTCCTACATCAAGGGACCCAAAGTCGCCAACTGGAACAGGACCCAAGTCCAATGGCTCCACAACGTCACAACGCGGAATGTGAACCCAGTCGGTTATGACAACCAATGGCTGTGGGACACTTTCGCGGACGAATTCAGGAGCGCATTCCAGGATACGGCGGCAGAACAAAACGCAGAAAGGAACCTCTCCAACCTTCAGATGAAGGGAGGAGAACTAGACACCTACATCAGCGACTTCACGGAACTCGCCAGGAAGGCAAATAGAAGCCTTCAGGACAAGGGAACCATCATCATGTTCCGACAAGGACTCCAACAAGCACTACACAACGCCCTTTACCACATCAACCCAGCCCCGCGCACCTTCCAGCAGTGGGCAGACGCAGCTAGGGCTGAACAAGCCAAGTGGGCAGAATGGGGCGCACACGGATTCCAGGAACGCGTCAAAAAGTACAAAGAGAGCAAAGACGGCAGACGCACCTGGCAGGAACGTGCTAAGAACAGACAGAAAGACCGACGCTCCGACGCCATGGACGTGGACAACGTCCAGGTCAACGCCATGACGGACGCAGAAAAAGACAACCTCATGAAAAAAGGGGCTTGCTTCTTCTGCAAGGAGACCGGACACATGGCCAGAGTCTGTCCCAAAAAGAAGGGAAGGACAAACACCTGGAAAACCGCCCCAAAGCGAGTAGTAGCAAAGGAAGCCACAACCAGTACGGAGCCAAGTGAAGGACCAGAGGAGGAAGACGACAAGAAAGACTTTCTAGGGAAAGTCAGAGGAATGACCAGAGAGCAGCGCGAGGAACTCATGGACAGCATGCTGAAAGACGAGGGTTTTTAGGCGGCTCTAACCCACCGGCCTGGGAAAGAGCCATAGAACTGTATCGGATCGGTATTAGGACTCGGAATTCTATGATTTTGAATGTGCCCTACCGATCCATGCAGCGAATGGCCGAAGTGAAAACCCTTGTGGACAGCGGAGCCACAGAAAACCTCATGGACACCTCCACCGCCTCCTTCTTAAACGTCGCCCTCCAGAAACTCCCCCTCCCCCGAACTATCACCAACGCCGATGGCTCCGCTAACACAGCAGGAGCCCTCACCCATTACTGTGAACTCCAGATTAGACAAGGAGACAAGGAAGAAGTGCAGAACTTCTATGTCTCAAACCTGGGCTCGGACCGGATCATCTTGGGGTACCCTTGGCTAAAAGCGTTCCAACCGAAGTTTGACTGGGAAACCAGTCAGCTGAAAGGACCTCCAGTGCACCTAGAGGCCAAGTGGTACGACCGAGTAAAGAAAAGACAGGAACGAATGATTGTACGAAGAGCACATGTGGACCCTGCCTGGGAAGAAGGAGATGAAATCATCCTTGTCAGCAAAATCAACATGGCACAGCAGTGGGCGGAAAAAGCGAACAAAGACAAAGAGAAAGTAGAAATTCCCCCACAGTACCGAGACTTTGCCGACGTCTTCTCCGAAGAAGGGTCGAAACGATTCCCACCATCTAGACCAGAAGACCACGCAATCAGACTCAAACCAGGAGCACCAGACGTTATCAATTGCAAGGTGTACCCCCTGACCACAGCGGAAAAACAAGCCACGAAGGAGTGGATTGACGAACACGAGCAGAAAAACTACATCGAAAAATCCAACTCCCCTTGGTCGACACCCTGGTTCTTCATCAAAAAAAAGGACGGTAGTCTCCGCCCTATCCAAGACTATCGTGAAGTCAACAAATGGACAGTCAGAGACGTCTACCCTATGCCAAGGATAGAACAGATCATGGAGGAGCTCAGTGGCAAGGAACTGTTCACCAAATTCGACATCCGATCAGGGTACCACAATATACGCATCAAAGAGGAGGACCGCTGGAAGGCGGCCTTCAAAACCCCCTTCGGACTGTACCACCCTAACGTCATGTTATTTGGACTAAACAACTCCCCGGCCACCTTCCAACGCATGGCGGACAGAGCCTTCAAACCCATCTACGATGAATTCCCTGGGGAATGCCACGGGTACATGGACGACTTCCTAATAGCCACGCACAAAGACCCAGCCCGCCACCGCTTAATAACGCGGAAAGTCCTACAGGTATTCCGCGATCACAGCCTATTCCTCAAACTCCCCAAGTGCGAGTTTGAGAAGGACGCGGTAGAATACTTAGGCATCTACGTGAAAGATGGAACTATCCGCATAGATCCGACCAAACGAAGCGGACTAGCAACATGGCCGCGACAACTATCAACTGTAACCCAAGTGCGGAGCACTCTAGGAGTCTTAGGGTACCAAAGACCATTCATCAGAGGATTCGCCCACATCGCCAAACCCCTCACGAGCCTCCTTAAAAAGGGGCAGACATTCAAATGGACGCAAGAGTGCACGGACGCCCTGAACAAGCTAATTGACATAGTCACTAGCGACCCCGTACTCTTCCGCCCGGACGAAACCAAGCAGTTCGAACTGGAGGTAGATGCCTCCCAGTATGCGATCGGCGCCATCCTCTACCAACGAGACGAAAATGGGAAGCAGAGACCAGTGGCCTACCACTCAGAAACCTTGAACGAAGCGGAACGTGGCTATGATATCTTCGATCGAGAGCTAATGGCGGTGGTCAAAGGACTGGAGAACTGGCGACATCTCCTACTGGGCGCGCAGCACGAAGTCCTAGTGTTCACGGACCATGCTAACCTACAACACTGGCGCAACCCGCAGAAAATCAACAGACGAGTGGCGCGGTACATCCCCCGACTTGCGGAATACAACTACAAGCTGATCCACAAGCCTGGGAAGTACAACAAAGCGGATCACCTCTCGCGCCGCCCAGATTACGACCAGGGGAAGGAGGACAATCAGGATGTCACAGTCCTCCCTGACTCGGTCTTTGTCCGCGCCATCAGCCTCTCCTCCCTGGAAGAACGCGTCTTTGAGGCACAAACCCGTGCCCCCGCAGAACTCCTCCAATGGTCGAAAATCCACCTCCGCATGCACAACCGAGACGATATCTGGTTCCACGATAACAAGCCGGTCGTCGTGGTAGACAACCCCCTGAGAAGGGAGATAGTCACTCACTATCATGACCACCAGACGGCGGGACACCCCGGAATTTTTTACACCTACTTGCTCGTCACACGTGACTACTGGTGGCCCGACGTCAAACAATTCGTCAAAAATTACGTACAAGGATGCGCTGTCTGCCAAGCAACAAAGAGTCGCACTGCCAAACCCAAGATCCCCATCTTCCCCATTACCACAGAACGGAACGCGGCTCCCTTCGAGACCATAGCCCTAGACCTGATAACCGATCTACCCCTGTCGAAAGGATACGACTCCATCCTCACAATCACTGACCACGACTGCACCAAAGCAGCCGTCTTCCTCCCTTGCAACAAAACCATAGACGCACCAGGGGTGGCTTCCCTGTATGCAGAGCACGTGTTCCCCCACTATGGCGCCCCTAGAAAAGTCATCTCAGACCGAGACCCCCGCTTCACGGCTAACTTCGCACGGGAACTCTGTCGGATACTAGGGTCAGCCCAGAACCTCAGTACAGCTTACCATCCACAGACCGACGGGCAGTCGGAACGCACTAACCAGTGGCTGGAGCAGTACTTAAGGATCTATGGGAATTACGAACAAGACGACTGGGCTGCCTGGTTACCTATGGCACAGTACGTACAAAGGTCGTGGCCTAACGCCACCACAAACAAGACGCCGTTTGAACTCCTCATGGGACACACGCCCTCTCTACCTGACCACCCGATCACAACCAACGTCCCCCTTCTGGAAGACAGACAACGCACCCTGGAACGTGTAAGAGAGCAGGCTCAACGATCGATCAAAGCCGCTCAAAACACGCTGCAACGTTACGCCCAGAGGAAGAAAGGGCAGCGTAACTACAGGCCCTTCCATGAAGGTGAGAAGGTCTGGCTAGAAGGGACTAATCTAAAGACGACGCACCCCACTGCCAAACTGAGCAACAAACGGCATGGACCCTTCCTTGTGACCAAGGTCGTGTCGCCGGTGGTTTTCAAACTGCGACTCCCTGCCTCATGGAAGATACATGACGTCTTCCATGCCTCCCTCCTCTCACCATATAAGGAGACGGAGGAGCACGGTGAGAACTTTGAAGAACCCCCACCTGACCTGATCGAAGGTGAAACGGAGTACGAGGTGGATCAGATCCTTGACATGCGGTGGAGTGGAGGCAAGAACAATAGGAAACGTCAGTATAGGGTTCGATGGAAGGGCTACAGCGAAGCACATGACACTTGGGAGCCAGAAGGGAACATCCGGGCCCCGGACTGCCTCAAAGAGTTTGTCCAGAAGCATCCAAAAAAGGCGCTCGCAGAAGACATAAAAGCGAAGCCAAAGGGAAGAAGACGAGTCATCATCCGATCCGTTCAAATCTCTCCTCCAATGCCTTCCTCCAATAACTCTTCTCCCACTTCCCCCACTACTCCTCGCCGCCCAGTAGCGGTCTATAGCCCTGAGGACAGGGACTTCCTTGCAGCAATTGCCCAAGTCGACGTCCAGGTCATTCAGGACCTCCTGATGGGCAGGGACACCTCCCCAATATCCGAGGCCCCCTCCTCTCCTCGCTATGTACCAGCCACGCCCTCCGAAACTGCGGTGGATGACGACGATGACATCCAAGAAATACCGCGTCTCCCTACCCCTCCTCGTGCCAGAATTATGACCCCCATACCAGAAAGAACCATCCCTACCCCGGCGGGATTCCACCACTACGAAGAAGACGACCCCCATGACTACTCCTTCACGATAAAAGACGCGGAGTCAGGAGGATTCATAGAGATGGAATTCGTCAAGTTCGCCATGAGGGATGACTCCTACATCACCGGGTACACCAGGACGGGAGAAGGACCGTTCGAAGCCCCCCTTAATGCCCGCAGCCATCCAGACAAACAGACGGGTCGTGACGACCTCGTCCTATTCCACCCTACTCACGTCTTCCGCCGCACCGTTGACGAGGCACTCAAGCAACTAGGGGACCCGGGACTGATAGCAGAAGTACAGCGCTACAGATGGACAGTAGAGGAGAAGGAGCGATTGAAGCAGGAAGGGAGGAAACTGGGACAGAACCTCAGCACCCTCCGCAAGAAGCACGAGGACAGTATCCGACGCCTCGGGACTACTGGGACGACCACCAGACTCCTCCCCTTCATCCTCAGCGACAGGACAGACATACGAGGGCCGCCGCCTCGTCACTTCAACTCCCCACCGCCCATCGTCGTCCCAGGCGCCCCGCCGCCACCTCCTCGCCCCCTTCCCAATGAAGAAACTGGGCGACAGGTGGGAGGATCGCGTATGCGCGGAGGAGCTGGAAGTAGCGAAGAAGAGCGCCCCCACCGCACCACTAAGAAGCCCTACACCAGCGTACGTGACATGAAGGGCAAAAGGAAGGCCAAAGAGTGGCAGCCGCCTAACACCCGCTGCAACCTCTGTCGCAAACTTGGGCACGTCGGCGCCCGCTGCTGGACCCCACATGTCAACTGCCCGCGCAAAGGCGGGGAATGCCTCATTGGAACGGGGCATGAAAATTACAAGAGTCACCGCTGCCCCGCTGCTTGGGCCAAGGACGCGAAAGCCGACTACGAAGCCGAGCAGGACTGGTATAGCGATGACTATGACGACGACGTCCATAACTTGGACCCCTCCTTCTGGGAGTGCTGAGTGGTTGGTGGGACAACCACCTAAGACGGGAGGTAATGTTACGGATTTGTCTGGACCTTAGCCTCCCTGTTGCCTCATGTTTTTCATTTCCGTCTACATTCTCGCTTACGGACAGAGCCTCACCTTGTACGACACAGAACGGCGTGTTCTTGACTCATAGTGACTCTTATGACATCATTAGCCTAGAACTTCGATGACGTCGTAGTTAGACCCAGGCTCATGACATCATTACTGATGTCACTCGCCCCTTTGCCCTGTACAGTATATAAGACCTCTCGACCTGTGTCCTTGCTCTCCAGCTTGGACTTCTCTCCAATACTAGCCTCTTGAATCCTCTCACAATCTCCTTGTGATCCCTCTCCCCTCTTGAAGCTCTCTAAGTGCTATAACTTAGCTAGACCCAACCTAGACTCGCGTCTCTGTTGGTCCTCCTGAACAACTTGATCCTATCTTAGGAACTAGGAACAGCTAGTCCCTAACAGGTCGAGCCAATACTCGGTGGTCCCGTAGGTGGGGAACGCTTGAATGGCTTTGTCCTCCATGCTAACTGTGGTTGTCTGGGTGCCAATGCTGTGGGTCTGAGGGGGCAGATCCGGGATCCAACCGTCTGTCTGTGCTGCCACAACAGTGGGGATCGTGGGAGCACGAAGGAGGTTGATGCGCAACCGGCCTTCGTCGTCTTCTTCAAACCATTCCTCTTCAGGGGTTTCTGGTCTAGCGAAGTCACCCAGCCTTTGGGCAACCATGGTGCTATGGCCATCAGTGAAGATGCGGGTGCGCCTCTGGGTTCTGGGGTGGTCTCTCCTCCACTTGAAGTCGAAAAGGCAGTGAAGACACTGTCAGGTATCCTCATAGTACTTATAGGGATTGTGAGGCCACTCATAGTTGTTTTTGCGCCCCACTGGCCAATCATACAGGATCCCCAAACACACGAGTTGGACTTGGCGGTACTCAACTATAAAGGAGCCAGGGGAGGTGCGATGTTCTCGTTTGGGATCGAAGAAGTCGGTGTCAGCCCGGGAAGCTTGGAAGATTTGGGGGAGAGAGAGGTCAAGATTTGCAGACTGGATTTCCTCCCAGGTGTAAGGGAGTGAGGTAGCAGGGGAATTAGTAATGGGAAGCGCAGATGGCCTCCTGACAGAAGTGTTTGTGTTGGCTATGATGGGCGTAGGTGATGTGGATCTGTTGTTTGAGGAAGAACTCATGAAAGTGAGGGACGACAAAGGGGGATTTGTTGGGCTCTTGGAAGAGGGAGTGAAGCTGCATTGTCCGTTGTCCATTTTTCCTCATCTTATTATAATCTTTCTGATCTTTGTTGGGTTCTGTTTGTGGAATTCTTCTACCAGGTCATCCGCATGCACCTGATCAGCTGGCTCCCAGGTGTTGTGAGCATGTGGGTACCCTTCCCATTTCAGGAAGTACTTGAGGCGTCCTTTGCCACGCCCTTTTCGTCTGGAGTCCAGCACCTGTTTGACCTCATACTCTTCTTCGCCTTCTATTACGTCTGGGGCTGGTTCTGTGAAGGCTTGTCCATTTTCCTCCGTCTCCTTATATGGGGATAGAAGAGACGCATGGAAAATGGGGTGGACACGTTTTTGATGCCACTGATCTGGGAGTTTCAGCTTGAAAACCACCGGATTGATCACCTGAACCACCGGGAAAGGGCCGTATTGTTTTGGGGCTAATTTGGCAAAGGGGTGTGACATTTTGAGATTCTTCCCATCTAGCCAAACTTGATCTCCCTCCTTGAAGGGTTCGTAAGCCCGCCTGCCCTTCTTTCATACATTCCGCTTCTGGAGGAGATCTTGCGCCCGTTGGATTGCCTGGTGCGCTTGGTTACGTTTTTCCTTCAGATAATCTTTGTGCCGCTCAATTGCCGGCATTTTCCCTTCCTTTTCGGTTTGCCACATGGTGGGTGTGTGTCCTATGAGCAGGTCGAAGGGGGTTTGCTTCGTTGTCTCGTTGAGCCACGAGTTGTGGACAAATTGGGCTAGCGGCAACCAGCTGACCCAATCATTCTGCTGGAAGTTCCCATAAACACGGAGGTATTGTTCCAACCATTGGTTTGTTCGTTCTGATTGGCTGTCCGTTTGGGGGTGGTATGCCGTACTGATATTCTGATTGATCCCTAGTTGTTTGCACAACTCCCTTGTCCATTTGGAGGTGAACCGTGGGTCGCAGTCCGAGATCACCCACTTTGGGGGTGTTACGGTTTGGCACGTGATCTGCTTATATATTGGCCCCACGTGATTGTGGGTATCTTTTTCGCTTTGTTCCGAGACAATCTACGATACGGATCTTCGGATCTTTCCGTGCACGATACAGATCTCTGGATCTCCCCGAGGTATCCCCGTAGATCTCCATAGTTTCTCCGTTCGATCTACGATATATTATTTAGGAGGCGTGTCACGCTGTGACACGCCTGGGACTCTATGACTCAGCATCACACCCTAGGAGTATATATACCGGTCCGTTGTAGCTTGTCTCCTTAGACTTCGCTTCGTCTGCAATCAGACTAGTTGAACCCTCTTCCCTTCGTGTCCCCTCAAGTCAGACCTCCTGACTGTTGTCATCCAAGACTTAGTCTCGTCTTGTGATTACCCTTGACCTCTTCTTTGACGATACAGTAGAGTGCATACGTCAGCGCGACGCTCTCCTCTATAGTAAAGCCAAGGGAAGAACTTGTGTGATCCTCGTCGTACTGAGGCTTAGTGCCACGCTCAGTCCTCCTCGATCACTGTCACAGCACCGTCGTGCGCCAAGGCCCCTCTGAGCCTTGACAAAAGCGAAGTCTCCTAAACAACCCTAAACCCTACAAAGACCTCAGTTGGTCTTCAAGTCACTAGCTAAGTCCCCTACTCGTCACCCAAAGTCGACCCTCCACCTGTGAAGAGGCTACGTGCCCTTATAAGTGGAGAAAGAGGAAGAACCCCGTCGCATCGTCGCACCCAGAGGAAGAACCCTGTGCCCCACCAAGACCCCAGTCACCATTAGTCATCATACCACGTATAAGGAAACCCCTTCGACTCCCCCAAGAACCCATCACTCCCGTTTCCCTTCCTACCTTTAATCTCCGGGCCCTACTTCGAGGACCACCGTACACCACCCACGCCTTTTACGAGTTCGTACCAGGGAAGAAGGTACATTACACCCACATCCACGCCCTTCAGCACGAGTGTTTCTGCAAGGAAGACCGTTGCCGCTATCACAACAAAGAAACATAGATCCCTCGCACGCACCCGATCACCCGGAAAGACCGCAAGCACCCGAAAGGACTCCCCTCCTAAACAGAGCAAACCTTAGACCCTACCTTTTTGACCACCGCGTGCGAAGCCAGCCAAGAGACCTTATCTTCCATATCCGCTTAGAACTCGAGTGGGTTCATACCGACCTACTCCTCTTCGCCTCTCTACGCGAAGAAGAACCAGAACTCGTCACCTTCTTCGAGAACACCATTCACCTCCTCGAACAGTACCGCTTCTTCCTCCAACATATCCTCGAATACAACAGAGCCGACGTCACCATCGACTGAGGGTACCACCACTTTCATCGACGAGACTATTGTAGAACTCTTTGACATCGAAGAAAGCCTCGACCTACTTCTCATCCATCTCTCCACACACCCAGACCCGGAAGGGATCATCGCCTTTGCCGTGGGGATCCTTATTCACCGAAGAGAAAACCTTACACGACGTCTCGACCACCTAACCCAAACCCCTACGAACGAGTAGACCCTCAGTCTCTGACAGAGAACGAAGAAGAGATCCGTCTCGAAACTAGCCAACAGATCCAGGACCTACAGGAAGAAGTAGACCGCCTCCGTTTTATCCAATCCACCCTCGACGAACTCGCCGACATCACACGGGAGATCGAATTCATTGAACAATACATCAGGGAATACCCACAGTTTGCCCCACACCACCAGCCCAAACTCAACGCCTACCGCTACTATAAGGTTGCGCTACTGGTACTATTAGGAGTACCAGAAGCAGCGGCAGTCCAGGCAACATGTCCTTAAACGCCCCGATCCCTGACAATAATCATTGGACCTATATCCCTCTTCGAATCGGAGACGGCCTACCTACACACGTAAAAGGCGTTGCTCAGTGGATCTTAATCAACCCAGACGTTGGAAGGGGAGCCTATCAGGTTACCACCCGTGACGGACGAGGAAATCTACTCAACGACTTTTGTGAATTCATAAATAACTCCTGGTACCTCATCGAACCAGACCCAGAAGGAAATATCTTCCGAACCCGCTCAGGAAACCTCTTACAACCCATACATTGCTCTGCAGCAGGCTTAGGCTACTGGAGAGAAACTGACAGGGAGCACCCCGCGTACCGACCCCCTAGGCCACCAGGGCGTTTCGGCGTCTCAAACTCAAACTCTTCCGACTCAGAGGCTGAGGAAGAACCTCCAGCCTCCCCCCAGCAACAACCAAACCCCCTCGCGGACGATACCCTCGCCGCAGCTACTAGTGCCATCGTTACTCTACAAGGAACCCATCCTCTTACCCCTGAACAACCGCCCGAAATGGCACAGCGAATATCCTCACAAGTCTATGACCTCTACCAACAAGGAGGAAGCCTCCTTCCCCCGCTACTCTCCTCTCAAGCCGCCCCCAGTACCCCTAGTGGGTTACCTCCCATACCAGTCGCCGCTGCCTCCTCTTCTAGTCAAAGGACAGTCCAAGCAGGGAGCACTATAACCGCTACCACTGCTGCCCCTACAAACCCGGGGACCGGAGGATTGAAAGGGCTAGCCCCCTCAATCTTCTACGGAGATCGAAACAGAAGCGACCTCTTCCTAAAGGAGTTCAAGCAATGGAAACTCATAAATCGAAACAGCGATGAAATGAGTAACCCATTCAATCGCGTCCTCATGGCCCTTAGCTACGTTAAAGGAGAGAAGGTCAACGATTGGCAGGAGGAGCAACTGACGAAGCTCGAGGCCACTACGCACCAACATAACGACGAAGTCCTCTGGAACGATTTGAGCAGGCTTTTAAAGATGCCTTTACGGACTCAAATAAAAAGCAACGTGCATATGAGAAACTCAAGGCGCACCAGATGGTTCACGACGACATCGATACGTACATCTCTGGCTTCGAGAATCTAGTCAAACAGGCGGGATGGTCGCGAAACGATGCCGGAACCATGGACCTGTTCCAGGCAGGACTCAAACACGAACTGAAGAAGGCCATCCTTAACCAGGAGACCTGGCCAACTACCCTAGATCAGTGGGAGCGGGATGCTAGAAATCAGAACAACCGACACAAGGCCAGAGTGGCCCTCTTAGGGCAGCGACCAGGCCAGCCAAGCCGACCAACCCTGACTCAGGAACAACTGAGAAGAGGAATGGGACTGCCCTCAAGACCCCCACAGTCCAGAAGAGATCCCTTCGCCATGGACGTTGACACTGCCCACACCGAAGTTAACTTGGCAACTCGTGCCCAGCGAGAGAAATTCCGAAAGGAAGGCCGATGCATGGGATGCGGACAATTTGGCCACTTCGTCAAAAATTGCCCCAAAGGACAACCCTCCAGACGTGTTCCCCAAACCACCAGAGGAGGACAACAAGGCGGACAGCCATCAGGAAGCAGGCCGTCTTATGCACAATCCCGAACCCGCGCAGGAAACTGGCGCCAACCCCCTCCAGCATACGTACCACGACCCCCGCCATATGCAACTGCAACTGGCCATGATAGCCAGGAACCCTCTACCCAGACCGGCCCTCTCATCGACCTACTCCCCTCCTCGGAAGACCCCACATCTCCCGTTAATCCTGGGGCTCCGGCGGAGGTGGCGCAACACCTTCGAAGGATGAACCAAGAGGAGCGGGAAAGGGTGTGGGACGAGTTACAGAAGGAGGATGGGGAGGATTTTCTCTAAGCTCCTGTCCGCCAACCTGGCATGGAGCAGAACAACCACGCATCTCGTTTGTACGGCACCGAGGCATTAAGTCAATAAACATGCCCTTTATCTTTCGATCAATGCGTGGAACGGTTGGAGAAGCAGCCCTTGTCGATAGTGGGGCAAGTGAGAACTTTATTGATCAGCGAACAGTGGAGCGGTGGGGAATTGCCACCCGTCAACTCCCAATACCGGTGCAGGTCACCAATGTGGACGGAACACACAACCGGAGCGGGGCAGTTACACGATACGCCGTGCTCCATGTCACCCGGGGAAGCAAGAGCGAAGAACTGCTATTCCTCGTGGCAAATCTAGGAAAAGACCGAGTGATCTTTGGCTTCACCTGGCTCAAGGCCTTCAACCCAAAAATCAATTGGACGAACATGACCTGGGACGACCTCCCTATCGAGGTGGCCACGCGTGCGGTCACGAGGGCTCGCTTCCTAGGAGTAGAGGACCATGCTAAACAACGACTCCGGCAAGCCGACGTCAAGCGGGAAAATACCCGCAAAATGTTGGCCCACCTGAAGCTCCGGCTGCAGGACGACAAGTTGACGGCAAACCAGAAGAAGGATCTAGAGGACAAGCACCCCGAGCTACAGCAATGGGCAGAGTACTTCCCAGAATGGCCCAACGGGGTCTCCAAAATCTCCGAACCACGAGTCATACCCCCTACAGGCCTAAACAAAACCTCGGTGGCCACGGAATGGGCCATTAAGGCGCCACGGCAACAGGGAGACTCCTCCCTTCCTCTAGAATACAAGCGCCACTGGAGGGTCTTCTCTGAGGAACTGTCTCATCGCTTCCCCCCGGCTCGGCTGGATGACCACGAGATCAAACTAAAAGAGGGAGCCCCCACCACGATAAAAAGTAAAACCTACCCCCTCAGCCCCGGCGAGATGGAGGCAGCAAGAAAATGGATCGACGAGAATGAACAGTTAGGGTACATCGAGAAGGGGGATTCGCCCTGGGCGACCCCGTTCTTCTTCGTAAAGAAGCAGGATGGTTCCCTCCGCCCGGTTCAGGATTATCGGAAGGTCAATGAATGGACCATACCAGACGTGTACCCCCTCCCGCGTATCGAGACAATCTTGGAGCAATTAGAAGGAAAACAACTATTCACGACCCTCGACATTCGCTGGGGTACAATAACATCAGGATCAAGGTTGAGGATCGTTGGAAGGCCGCTTTTATCACCCCCTTTGGCTTGTACCTCCCCAATGTGATGCCCTTTGGCCTCCGGAACGCGCCGGGGACCTTCCAGCGTTGCATGCACACCGTCTTCCGCGACCTCCTGAACACTTACCCTGATTTCATCCACATTTACATGGATGACTTTCTCATCGCCACCCCGAACCGAAACGCAACAGATTTAGCCCTGCACCGGACAATCGTTCACCAGGTACTACAGCGCTTCGAGGACGAGTCCTTCTTCCTCAAAGCGGCAAAGTGCCATTTCGAACAACCTCGCGTACACTACTTAGGCATCGTGGTTGAGGATGGCAAGATATCCCTGGACCCTACGAAACGGCAAGGGCTACTGGAGTGGCCGACTGAACAAAGTACCGTCTCCGGCGTGCGAAGTACCCTGGGGGTGTTTGGCTACCACCGCCCCTTTATTCCAGGTTTTGCAGAGATTGCGCGGCCTCTCACCGACCTCCTAAAAAAGGATGTCCCCTTTCATTGGGGTGGAGAGCAGCGCGCAGCGGTGAAACGCCTTATTGGCTTAGTAGAACGCGACATGGCCCTTAATCGCCCAGACCATGACCGACCATTCGAGGTGGAAGTGGACGCCTCTCAGTTTGCCCTTGGGGCCATCCTCTTCCAGCGTACCCCCACCGGTCTCCCACGCCCTATCAGTTACTATTCCCATGCCCTGTCCCCACCAGAGCGAGGTTATGATGTTCACGACCGGGAGCTCCTCGCTATCATCCACGCCCTCAAGCGTTGGCGCCACTTATTGCTAGGGGCGCGTTACCCTATAAAGGTCTACACCGATCATAAAAATCTGCAGTATTATCGTCACCCTCGGGATATTAATCGGCGTGTCGCCCGCTACATCCCTCTCTTGGGGGAATTTAACCTCTCCCTCATACACAAGCCTGGAAAGTCAATGAAGGCAGATCCCCTCTCCCGTCGCCCGGACTTTGACACCGGAGCTTGGATAACAAAGATGTCATCGTCCTCCCTAGCGAATTATTTGCGTCGGTTGCGGCGCTCTCCTTGCCCCCTCTCGATCCTTGGGAGGGGAGGTTGCTCCGCGCCCAAGAAGCCGCGCCCACCGAAATTGCTGGCTGGTCTGCTCCCTTCCGCCTCGAACGCGGTCCGCATGGCCTGTGGACTCGCGGGGGAAGATCGTTGTCGTGGCAGACAACGCCCTGAGGAGGGAGGTGATCGCTGCGCATCACGACCATGTCACCGCTGGACACCCCGGAATTTCGAAAACCCTACATGCAGTAACACAAGGCTATTGGTGGCCCGACATGAAGACCTTTGTCCAGCGATACGTCAAGGGATGCGCCACCTGTCAAACCACAAAGAGCAACACAGTCCGGCCCAAAGTCCCAATTTACCCAATCACCGTTAAACCTAACGCGCTACCATTCGAAACTATCGCGCTTGACCTCATCGTGGACCTCCCACCATCGCAGGGTTACGATTCCATTCTGACGATCACTGACCACGACTGCACAAAGGCAGCGTTCTTCCTCCCTTGCACGCAGAAAATCGACTCTGAAGGAGTGGCCGCACTCTACGCCCAGCACGTTTTCCCTCACTATGGGGTTCCTAAGACCGTTATAACAGACCGCGACACGAGGTTCACCTCAAAGTGGACAACAGACCTTTGTAAACGATTCAAAATAAACCAAAATATTAGTACAGCATACCACCCCCAGACAGACGGCCAATCAGAAAGGACAAACCAATGGCTAGAACAGTACCTTCGAATCTACGGCAACTTCCAGCAAAACGACTGGGCACGATGGCTCCCTCTTGCCCAATTCGTGCACAACTCCTGGCCCAGCGCCACCACCGGGAAAACCCCCTTCGAATTACTCATTGGCTTCACTCCACGCGCTCAAGAACAGCAGATCATGGACTCGGCCCTACCGGCCCTAGAAGAACGATCCACTTACCTCCGAGGACTGCGGGAACGAGCGCAAAAGGCTATTCGACAGGCACAGGACATGACAAGGAAATATCATGAACGGAAGAAGGGGCAGCGCCACTTCCGACCTTTCACCGAGGGACAGATGGTTCTACTTGAGGGGACAAATTTAAACCTGCCCTATCCGACAAAGAAGCTTCGACCAAAACGTTTCGGACCTTTCCGCGTCATCAAGGTGATCTCGCCCTATGTGTACAAATTAGATTTGCCACCCCAATGGAAGATCCACAACGTCTTCCATGCGTCCCTTCTGACCCCCTATTCGGAAACAGCCGAACATGGCCGAAATCACACCGAGCCACCCCCAGATCTGGTCGACGATCATCAGGAATATGAAGTCGAAGAGATCCTCGGATCAAGAAGGCGTTACAGAAAGCTGCAATATCTCCTAAAGTGGAAAGGGTATTCCGCAGCACACAACACGTGGGAGCCGGTCGAGAACGTCAATTCCCCGGAATTAATCCGAGAATTCCACGAGGCAAACCCCGAAGCCGTGAGAACTCTGAAAGTCGAGAGGATATAAACCCCACTCTTCACCCCCTTCCATCGCCATCCCTCTCTTCCATGGACTTCTCCCCCGTCAGAGACTTCATCCTCGATCTTGACATTGCCTCCTCGAATACCTGACGACGTCTACGCTGCCATTTGCTCGCTGGCCTCCCCCTGAAGATTTCAACCTGAACGACTCGACGTGACGACGAAGATGCCGCCTCACCGTCACCCCTCCCAGTACCAGATCCGTCCACCAGGCCCCTCGCACCCGTACCTATACTCTGGCCCCTCAGCCCCTCGACCTTCCCTTACGGCGAGTGGTCCCCGAGCCGACGACGACGACTACCCTCGCCCGTCGCCCTCCCAATTCGGAGGAAGAGCCCCCTTCCTTGCGCTCAACTCCTTCCACCGGTCGACGAGTGGAGACCCAGTCAGCCCCGCTATTCGAGGCAGCGGGCCAGAAGTCTCCCCGTTCCGTCACCCTCCTCGCACTCCGAGCCGTTCGACGCCTCCGAGCGGCCTTCACGCGGTCAACACCCCCCCTCCGACAGCGACGGTCATCGATCTGACCAGTCCGTCTCCGCCTCCCCACCAGTGAGGAGTCCCAGTTACCACGTCGGACTCCTACTCCGGCCACCCCTCGCCCACCTACCCGCATGCGTCAGTTACATTGGACGCCGTTCACCCCCGACCCGCACGAGGGTATGTTGCCGAACCCCCTCAATACCCCGTTATCCCGGCGCGGAGCCCGACGCCTCCGCCGCGAAGGGCAAGGCTCCTGCAGATGGTGGCGCTCGTGGACTCCGACGGGAACACGCAGGCGTTTGGCACGGCGTTTGTGCCACCGAATACGCGCCTCCTGCACACGGCGCGTGGTATTTCCCTCAGCAGTTTTCCACCCCTCTAGCCGCCACCTGGATCCCGACTTACCGCCTCCGCCTCCCGTGTACCCGTACTGTCACCGCTGCAATACCGCGCGGCCCGATCACCCCGCCGACTTTGCCCCGTCGACGTCCGCTGCCTTTACTGCGCAGGTGGACACTCTCGTGCCATTGCCCGTGGCCGCACTTTTGTGCACGGCCACCGACTGCTTCTGCCCAGCGACCACGACTTCGCGGAGCCCGAGGGGTCCGCAACCCCGTTGGGAGTGCCCGACCTCCCTCGTCATGCGTCGACGCACTACTGAGGCGCTGGTGGCACAGCGCCCTTGAGAAGGGAGGCACTGTTACGGTTTGGCACGTGATCTGCTTATGTATCGACCCACGTGATTGTGGGTATCTTTTTGCTTTATTCCGAGACAATCTACGATACGGATCTTCGGATCTTTCCATGTACGATACAGATCTCAGGATCTTCCGAGGTATCTCCGTAGATCTCCGTAGTTTCTCCGTTCGATCTACGATATATTATTTAGGAGGCACGTCACGCTGTGACATGCCTGGGACTCTATGACTCAGCATCACACCCTAGGAGTATATAAACCGGTCGTTGTAGCTTGTCTCCTTAGACTTCGCTTCGTCTGCAATCAGACTAGTTGAACCCTCTTCCCTTCTTATCCCTTCAAGTCAGACCTCCTGACCGTTGTCATCCAAGACTTAGTCTCGTCTTGCGATTGCCCTTGACCTCTTCTTTGACAATACAGTAGAGTGCATCCGTCAGCGCGACGCTCTCCTCTATAGTAAAGCCAAGGGAAGAACTCGAGTGATCCTCGTCGTACTGAGGCTTAGTGCCACGCTCAGTCCTCCTCGATCACTAAGCACAGTCGTGCGCCAAGGCCCCT
>WTXI01000415.1:0-28143 GCA_022376515.1 Lactifluus volemus
CCAGCTATATGGAGAAGTTCTGGAAGGATACTTCAAACCGGTTGCAGCACAGACCCTATTTCGTTCCGTCATGGGGCAGCTCTTTGCTGCTCTCGCTCCGCTTTCCATCCGCTCTTTGACTACTCTGCGACGACATGCGCCCAAGGGTGACCCCGAGGACCCCGACCCCGAGGATTCGGAATGCGTTGTTGAAATGCTCCGACACCTTGGCTCACTGCTCAGTAACGTGACTTCATCCGACGATACCCTCCCAATCGTCCCTCTTCACACCTCCTTCCGTGATTTCTGGCCGATGAGAAGAGTGGGATATTCCACATCGACCTTGGCAAGGCTCACCGTCAACTGGCACATTCCTGTCTTGGATTAATGCTCAATGAGCTGAAATTCAACATTTGCAAATTGGAGTCGTCATATCTCGCGAACAGGGGTCTCCCAGACCTTGAATCTCGAATTTCAGAATATATTCCACCTGCTCTATCGTATGCGTGCTTCTTCTGGGGTGGTCATTTAGAACATCTGGCGTTTGAACGTGACCTGTTTCCAAAACTTCGATTGCTGTTCGAGACAAAGTTTCTTTTCTGGCTGGAAGTGCTTAGCATCAAGAGTAGTGTCGGTCTTGCATCACGAGCATTGGCATCTCTGCACACATGGTTGCGGTCTGATCAGCAGAAGGTAGGCGGCTGTTATCATGTTATACGACATGTAGTAACTATTGGGCACAATTACAGCGATCATTCCAATCAGACGTTGACAATCTATTGGGATTAGTGAACGATGCATTCGCGTTTGTGAGGTATTTCGGGATGGCGATAGCAAGGAGCATCCCGCATATATACATATCAGCTCTTCCTTTCGCACCATCCTCTTCCCGCATCGTAAACCACCACCTTCACTTATTCCCTCGAAAGCTGTCTTTGAAACGCGGACGGTTGGCTGATTGGCCAGCATTAGAAATGACCATTAAAGCACACGATGGACCGTCAACTCTGTTGTATTCTCGTCAGATGGACAGCGCATCGCAACATCCTCGCGAGATTGCACGATTCGGGTGTGGGATGCTACGACGGGGGAAATTGTAGCGGGGCCGTTTTCTGGAGATACCGACGAAATCTTCTCCGTCGCATTCTCGCCTGACGGACAACGCATTGCGTCGGGCTCGGCGGACTGCATGATTCGGGTGTGGGATGCCGCAACAGGAGAGGTTGTAGCCAGCCCATCTCATCGACACATGAGCTGGGTTAGATGTGTTGCATTTTCACCGGACGGGAAACGCATCGCCTCGGCCTCGGACGATCACACCATTTGTGTTTGGGATGCGGCAACTGGAGAGGTCGTTGTGCGCCCATTTATTGGACACATCGACCAGGTCCACTGCGTTACATTCTCACCAGACGGGCAATGTATCGCCTCTGCCTCTGGAGATTGCACGATCCGGATGTGGGATGCTGCAACCGGAGATATCTTAGCGGGCCCGTTTACTGGACACACTAAATGTGTTAGGTGTGTTGCGTTCTCACCGGATGGAACAGCATTGCTTCGGCCTCGGACGATCGCACGATTCGTGTATGGGATTCCGCAACAGGACAGGTCGTAGGAGGCCCGTTCACTGGACACACCGATGCTATCTTCTCTATTGCATTCTCGCAGGACGGGCAACGCATCACCTCAGCCTCGGGAGATCGCACAATTTGCGTGTGGGATTCCGCAACAGGCCAGATCGTGGCAGGCCCATTTACTGGACATACCCGTTCCATATTTTCTGTTGCACTCTCGCAGGACGGGCAGCGGATTGCCTCGGCCTCGGAAGATCACACGGTTTGTGTGTGGGGTGCCAGAAAAGGAGAAGTAGCGGGTTCGTGTACTGGACATTCCCAGTCGATCCTTTCTGTTGCGCTCTCACCGGACGGGAAACGGATTGCCTCTGCCTCTGCAGATTGCACAATCTGTGTGTGGGATGCCGCAACAGGAGAGGCCACAGCAGGTCCATTTACTGGTCACACCCATCGGGTCACTTTCGTTGCATTCTCCCCTGAAGGGCGGCGGATTGCCTCTACCTCGCTCGATCGCACGACTCGCGTGTGGGATACGGCGACAGGAAATATTGTAGCGGGCCCGTTTACTGGACATACCGATATTGTCCTGTCTGTTGCATTCTCGCCGGACGGACAACGCATCGCGTCGGCCTCGATCGATCGCACAGTTCGTGTGTGGGATGCCATAACGGGAGAGGTTGTAGTGGGCCCGTTTATTGGACACACTGATGTGGTCCACTCTGTTGCATTCTCGCCAGACGGGAAACGCATTGCGTCGGCCTCGGAGGACCACACGATTCGGATATGGGATGCCATAACTGGAGAGGTTGTGGTGGGCCCGTTTACTGGACACACAGCCCCGGTCCGCTCTACTACATTTTCGCCGGACGGGAAGCGCATCGCGTCGGCCTCGGTGGACTGCACGATTCGAGTATGGGATGCCGTAACGGGAGAGGTTTTGGGGGGCCCGTTTACTGGACACCCTAACGTGGTCTGCTCTGTTGCATTTTCGCCGGATGGGAAGCGAATCGCATCGGCCTCAAATGATCGCACGGTTCGCTTGTGGAATTCTGCAACAGGGGCAGCCGTAGCAGGCCCGTTTATTGGACACACAGATTGGATTAACTCGGTTGTATTCTCACCAGACGGACAGCGGGTCGTTTCGGCTTCGGGAGATAGCACGATTCGCATGTGGGATGCCACGGCAGGACAGGATGTTGTGGGCCCGTCTACCAAACTCACAGAATCGACCAACTCTGGTGCGTCCACTCTGAATGAGCGGCCTATCATCTCGGTCTTACGAGATCATACGATTCATGTAGGGAAGCTCAGAGCAGAAGATATCGAGAAAGATCACCTTATGGACAAATTCCCAATCAATAGTGATGGATGGATGTATGGGGAAGATAATGAACTCCTTTTGTGGATTCCTCCCATTCACCGACCATACCTTCATAACGCTCACACAGTCTGGGTTGCTGGCAGACATAGAACGGAGGTAGATCTCTCAAACTTTGTTTATGGATTAAACTGGGCTACGGGATACGTTCGCAGTTCATCTACATGTATATATGCAAGCTCTGATTAATGTATGGTTACTGGTAGGTACTCGCATAGAGACGCGGAATAGAAAACACGAGACCACGCGTGAGGGGGGAAACGAAAGGGGCCAATCAAGATGCATTTCAACACATGGCTCACAGAGTGCAAAATCTTCAATTTGCTGAATTCGGAAAGAAATATCATAAGCAAATCAAATAATGGATTTCAAACTCCACATAAAGACACAATTGTGCTGTACTGTATATCCACCAAGCAGAAAACAGATCAGGACGGTCAGGACCAATAGAAATTGCCGAATCTGCAAGCACAGTCGATTGATACCTTGAATCCAAGCAAAGTACTCTCTCTGTTCGTTGAAAATGACCTCCAGCCGTATAAATACGCCCAGTCTGAATGTTCGCACTCAACAACCAAAATCTGCTCTTGGGAAGCCAAGGCACCACTAGGAGATGCTGAGACCAAAAGCGTGGGAGCCATCAAGGCTGCTGTTGAGCCGAGACCCACGAAAGAAATGATGACGCACTTTCTATCGGGCGGGCCCTTGACAAACCTTAGATAAGATTAGATTCCCTCTCATCTGTTTGTTGAAAAAGCCTCCAGCCGTGCGAATACGCCCAGTCTGAATATTCGCACTCAACAACCAAAATCTGCTCTCCCTATTGAAGAATAGGAAGCCAAGGCACCGCTGGGACATGCTGAGTCCAAAAGCGTGGGAGCCATCAAGGCTGCTGTTGACCGGAGACACTCTACCATTATCCACAGTCAGAGTCAGTTCCCTTCTATCTTGCTTGTTTATCGACGGTTATCCCTTGCAACTCAGAACCATCACAGCCTTCACGAGAAGACTCTAACAATGCTTCCCGTCTATCAACTCCCCTACAGCGCATCAAGCTTCGTTCAGATTCCCGTCCTCCCACGCCGGGCTCATGTCAACCGACCGTTGCCCACGTACATGCACTACATCCGAAGCAGCCAGTCCGGACTCGACAACAATTTTACGACCGGCTCGCGATGATAGACCGCTCAGTGGCGCATAGCCAGGAGGCACACTTCCGACACCATCTTTTGCGCGTCTCCGAATCTCAAGACACTTGCGACAGACTTCTCAGCCGGATCGACCAGGTCGATACAGCAGTCGCGAGTATGTTGGATAAGCGGAAGAGCGTGGAGGACGGCGGAAAATGTCTGCAGGACGCCAGCCAAAAGTTGTTGGAGAAGCAGGTGCGTATCACCTCACACACACACACCTCTTGGACGCGTAGATGAGCTTGATGGTTGTGTCGTCGTTTTACAGGATCAACTGGTGGAGCTGCAAACGGCTATCTGGATGACCTTGGAATACTTACTTTCAGTAACTGGAGCATGCGACGCGGCTGCTCAGTCACCCTGGCGAGTCGCTCGTTCTCCAGACAGACTTTCTCCATATGGTTGAGCGTGTGGACATCTGCATCGAGTTTCTCAAACCCCATGTACGATCCGCTTTTCTGCTAGCGTGTGTGAACTTGCTCATCATCCCTCTCCACCCCCAGAGAAACTACAAAGAAGCAGAAGTCTATCTCCTACGCTTCCAGCAATGTATGACCTGTGCAATGACGTTCATCAAAATGTATTTTGTTGGATCTCTCCGTGCACTCACCCAGGATGTCTCGCGGCGACTCTTCGAGCAGGTGCCTTTCTCTGCGATGGATATATCACCACCTTTTCTAATCACTGATCTGTTTAAAGGATGTCACTGACACCGCACAAATGCATCTTCTTTACACGCGTTTCACCACCGTGGCTGGCCAGCTTGCGCCTCTCCTCGGAGAATTCGAGCGCCGTGCCCACTCACATCCTGAGGAGCTGGGAGCTCTGCTCTCGGAGTGCCACGGGGCGTACTTTGGCGCACGAAAGAACCTCCTGGTTTCACGTCTTACTGAGCAGATCCGCGGTCTCGACCCTACGAGAACGGAACTCGTGGAATTGGTACGCCTTTTTGCATCATATCCTCAGTCATCTAACGACATGTCATGAACGCGTTATAGACGCTCGCCGGGTGCAGCTACCTGAAGTAGATCTGCACTGAGGAATTTGATTTGTACCGGGCGTTTTTCAGCACCGGGAAGCAAGAACTCTAGTACGTACCGGTTATGCTTGGTTTTGATGCCAACTGACCGGATTACTCGCCAACAGCCAGCACTTGGAAACGCGGGTAACTGTCCTCTGCGAAGTTTGCACTGTGTTTCAAGCACTGATGGTGCTCGACCAGCCGCTGGAGGACGAAATTGAAGAGAATGAGGAGAAGAGTGACGACCTCGGTAGACTACATATTCGTCATCTACTGCAGATGATACTACAGGATGCGCAAACGAGGCTGTTTTTCAAGGCACAGGCTGTCATACAGTCCGACATACTCCAATGGCCCAAGATCTGGCGTACCCAGATAAGCTTGCTGGTACGTGTCATTTTTTTTATTGTCTATCCTTGCTAAAGGTATGTGCAGCTGCGCAGGGAGCACAGACAGGATACGAAATTCGTGAGAAGCAGAGCATCAGCCGTCTGTTTGAGGTCCCAGGGCTAACCAACACGAGACATGGTACCCGACGCTTTCCAAGACTGTGTGGGTGCTCTCCCAGCTACACGACTTTGTTCAGTCAAGCCTATTATGACCTTGTAACGTTTATGTTGGTCATATGGAATACACCTACAGCCAACTATTTTCTATGACCTTGCCCATAAGGCCATTAGTTTGTGCCATGGGTCGTTGCTGAGTGCGGCAGGCTTGGTCAGAGCAAAGAGCGGATTCGATGGACAACTGTTTCTTGTCCGCCATCTACTAATCCTTAAGGAGATCACGCGGAATCTGGACGTTGCGCAGAAGGAAGAGCCTCAAGTAGGTGTCGGTGGTGGAACCGCAGATCAGTACGGTGTTGCAGGTCAGTCCAGCCCATCGAACAGTGCACCCTGGAGCTAGACGTTCAATGATCATGAATTCCAGACATATTATCCTCTGTGCTGTCGCGCACGTCAACGCTTCTTCCTGGTTCCCTCTTCACATCTCTTGCCGGCATGCACGCAGAACACCTCGCGGATGAGAGACGAGTACGCATCCACTTCTACTTAAAAAATTTCCCGAAGTCCCTTTTTTTTCACACGTATCCACGCTATTTACAAGGAATCGATCAAGATCTGAAACATGCCTGTGAGTCCGTGATCTCCGCAGCATCGGAGCCGCTCTGCTCTGCACACCGCTGCGGGCCTTCACGGGCCGACCAGCGTCAGCCGCGGAAGCTGCGGTGCTCGACGAGGCTTTCCGCAATGCGTGCGCAAGTGATTTGCCGCGCGAGTTCGGTTGTACGTCCCGGATGTGCGCACGGCCGGCGTGCTCGTGCAGCATGCGCTGGATCGCGTCGAGGATTCGTATTCAGCGTTTAGCCTCGCGGCCAGACAGGTCGGAGCGCGCGCTGGGAAAGGGCAGGATTGTTTGATGGATGATGGATTGTTGAAGCAGTTGTTGCAGGACGTTCATGAGGATGGTGGAGGTTCTCCGCCAGCTGGGACTTAGTGCAGTTTGTGGTCTTTCGATACGGTATCGGTCAGAAATCGATGGTCAAAGCGTGTTTGAAAGTGAGTAGTCACGGTGGTTGATGTTGTCACCTTCTACTAGTAGTCGTTCTGCCAACATTCTTTGCATCAATCATTCAGTTCTTGGCATTGCAATTCTCCGTGGAGGAACAGGACCCTCCTTCGACTGAGGCACGTCGCTCCCTTGGGATTCGGTCCCACCGTGGCGTATCCTGCGGTTCCTGCGGTTCTTGTCTGACATTGCCACATAGAGGGTAATCCCAGGGCAGCGAGTTTCAGTTGAGAGCGAGAGTATGTCATCCAGTGTCTCATCCCCTAGAAATGGATAGCGAAATAGCACGTGCTAGATCTCAACTTACAGATCATCGCCTGTTCCCATCAACCAGCGAGCCCACACCAATGGGAGCATGCTTAGCTCTCTTCTAGTTCTGGCACGTGCAAAGGAAAGGGCACATGGGGCCCTCCAACAAGGCCCATACTCCGATGTTTGCATCGCCTCTCCTCCCATCGCGTCCAATGCTCTCATCTTTCTTTCCTAGTCTTACTCACCGGTTGCTTGCTGTTCATTTCGTTAGTCGCTGACTCGCCCAGACTCGCCAACCATCCTCGCGTGTTATGAACCATCTTCGTCGCCGTCGCCACCCCAGTCCACCTTCCTGCTGACGTAACTGAGCAAAAGAAAGAGGAATCGGCAAGAGCACAGAGGCTGCTTATCACGCACGGCTACGATGTCTGCGCGAAGGTCCTTCCCTAGCTGCACCCCTCGGATTCGTCAAGGCATCCTCCGAAGGGTCACCATATAGCTTTTTTTTCCCCGCTAGAGCATAGTTTAATGCACGGCCTGCTTGCATTTACATTCTCTACTTGAGAGGATAAAGTAAACTGGGGATTCATCTGGTTCTGGACCATAGGCAGACTTTCAGTGGAGGGCATCTTCATCGTATATGGGACTATGTAATTGGCTGTCATAATTCATATATCATTTCTTTTTTTCCGTACAAGTGTAACTTACCTACTTATTTACGAAGATTCATTCTAAGGCTATTTGTTGAGATTTGGCTTCGACATCACGAGGATCCCCGAGATTCCCGAATCTTCACTTCAGCTGAATGCCGGCCTTGCCAGTGATGTATGCAACCGTGCGGGTGTGAGAATGTGCACTGGCATAACTCCAGCGAATTGGCCTACTCCCGCGAAAACGTGTGGACTGCCAGTTTTTTGTGCCTCCAGATGTCAACGTGTCAACTTAATGTTGTTTGTTGTTTGTTCCCCAAGATGAAGCGCCCTCTGAGTCGGGGACCAGCAGCAGCGTGAACATGCGCAGTGGCGCCAGTGCTTGTCTCAACTTCTCACCTCAGTCTACGATGGCCCTTCCACAACCAAATTCGTATGCCAACGTCCTTCACACCCGATCCCGATGTTCTCGTTAACCATTACTATAGCCCAGATCCTCCACTGGAAAAGTCCCGAATCGGGTACATCACTCACTTCATCTTCAATTTCGATACTAGTATTTACTCAGATGATTGCCTTGTGATTAGCGCGATCACCGCTCAGGCCAGCGGAATCCAATCGAGCATACTCCAGCTCGAGGTCACTGGTACCTATCTCAGAATATCTACCTCGATAAGTACTAAATCTGTCCCTCTTGTCAGTCCTCAGGGCACACAATCTTCCTCGTCTTAAAGTCCTCCCGGGGAAGGAGAGACAGTTTTATGTCACAGTGACGAACGAGAAGAATACATGGCAGACACGATCGAGGCAGAGCGTGGCGCAGCACGTGGAATGGAATGAAAGAGTAGATGCATCGTGAGCACTGTCGTACTTTCATTCCTCGGTCCAACTGAGACTCCTGCAGTGGTTTACAACCACTCTCCCGTATCACAATATCGCTTTATGCGAAGAGGACCATGCGGACAGACATTCTTATCGGAAGGGAGGAGATCACCTGTGAAGCCCGACGTGGTTCGTCTATGTCTTCGAATTGTTACTCATGCGCTGAGAGTCCTACATCTAGATCTTGAGATAGTTTTCAGCAGTTCTGATGGACCTGGTGGAGACTTAACAGAGCCGGCCACAATCTTGATTATCACCGTGTCCGCGAACCCTCTATATGTGGCAGCCAATACCCCAGATCCTACGACGACAGCACTGGACAACCCTGGCGCTGAAGAAGGTGGTGCACGTCCTAGTGACCTTCCCACCGGGGGCAATACTCCTGTGGGACCAATACCAGACGGCCAGGTGGAGATGTCACGTACTCTCGATCGTGCCGAGGCAGCAATGAAAGCCATGGATTCGATGATGGCATGGAAGGGTGCCATTAATGTTATCAAGCAAGTACTCGACGCTATCGGACCAATCGCAGGAGTATGTCTCACATCGATCTTGCGCATCCTTTGTTCTGCTAAGCAAGCTGTCGCGCTTCAGTTGCTCCCCCATGCACAGTTGGCATGGACTCTGCTCTCAAAGATTCCCGAGGTAGGTCCCCATGTCTTATCGGAGGACATGGAACGTTCAATGGTTTTCATGTATCGCCAGACTTTGCTACTCCAGCTTCAGCGTGATGACAACGTCCAAACACTACTCAATGCGATACAGTATGCATTTGCATTTGCACAGGAGGCGGACGTTTTGAAGAACATGGAACCAGGATCTACTCAGGCAAAGATCCTGGATGAGATGTTGGAATGCGTCTCGGAATGTGCGAAATTTATCATATCGTATGCGGAGAATGTGCAAGTCGGTACGTCGTTATTGCCTCTCCTATTGGCGATTCATTTAAGCATTTGATTTTCAGCGAAGCGGACTTTGAAGAATGTGGTCAGCAAAGTTGATGCGAAAACTGATGAGTATCGCACAAACCTCACTCGACTGCGAGACAATTTCCTCGCACGTACTGCTGTCGTCACTGGGATTGCTGTGCTAGAAGCTGGTGCGTAGTCCTAATCATTAATACGATTCTATAATCATCCTGACGAGGGCACGAAGAATTGGCCGCAACAATCAGAGAATTGCCTTATAAAGGAGGCTGGCGATTTGGCGATGACAGGCGTTGTCTTCCGGGAACACGAGAAGACTTCTTGGGCCATATCATGAACTGGGTCGAGGATCGAGAATCTCAACGTGGGCTCGTGCTCCTCGGCCAGGCCGGGACAGGAAAGTCTTCGATTGCACATGAAGTCGCTCGGAGGCTCGAGAACAAGCATCTCGGCTCTTATTTCGCCTTTCTACGAAAGGAGGGCTCCAAGGACGAGGCTCACCAGCTGTTCACGACACTTGCTCGCGACCTCTCCAATCGCTATCCTGCCTTTAAGCTCGCCCTCGGAAGGGTACTCAAGAATGATCCATCTCTTTGTAGCACTCGACACTATCGCACACTCTTCGAACGCCTCCTCCTTGAACCAGTCAAGAGCGTTCAGCTTGACGATTCAATCCTTATCGTGGTGGATGCGTTGGATGAGAGTGGTGATGCAGTCGGCCAAAGCGGACTACACAAATTTCTTGCTGAACATCTCTTCGAGTTGCCATCAAGTTTCCGCATCTTGATCACCTCGAGACCGGAGAGGGGTATTGAACGTGTGTTCGGTAACGCGTTATCCGTGCGCACCCTCTACATGGATGATCACAAGCTGGCTGCGAAGACGGAACAAGATATTGGCGTTTATCTCCGGAACGAACTCCCTCCGAACCTGTTCGAACGACATGGCGTCAAACTGGCAAAGGCAGCGGAAGGACTGTTTCAGTGGGCAGCCGTTGCTTCCGGACTAATTAACAATCCTCCTCCTAGCTTTGGGTTTAGCAAGAAACAAGTGATAGAGCGTCTGTTGGGGCACTCTCGAGGTCGCGATGGACAAGATCCTTTGGACCAGCTATATGGAGAAGTTCTGGAAGGATACTTCAAACCGGTTGCAGCACAGTCCCTATTTCGATCCGTCATGGGGCAGCTCTTTGCTGCTCTCGCTCCGCTTTCCATCCGCTCTTTGACTGCTCTGCGACGACATGCACCCAAGGGTGACCCCGAGGACCCCGACCCCGAGGATTCGGAATGCGTTGTTGAAATGCTCCGGCACCTTGGCTCACTGCTCAGTAACGTGACTTCATCCGACAATACCCTCCCAATCGTCCCTCTTCACACCTCCTTCCGTGATTTTCTGGCCCATGAGAAGAGTGGGATATTCCACATCGACCTTGGCAAGGCTCACCGTCAACTGGCACATTCCTGTCTTGGATTAATGCTCAATGAGCTGAAATTCAACATTTGCAAATTGGAGTCGTCATATATCGCGAACAGGGATCTCCCAGACCTTGAATCTCGAATTTCAGAATATATTCCACCTGCTCTATCGTATGCGTGCTTCTTCTGGGGCGATCATCTAGAACGTCTTGGTATTGAACAGGACCTATTTCCAAAACTTCGATCTCTGCTCGAGACAAGGTTTCTTTTCTGGCTGGAAGTGCTTAGCATCAAGAGTAGTGTCGGTTTTGCATCACGAGCATTGGCATCTCTGAACACATGGTTGCAGTCTGATCAGCAGAAGGTAGGCAGTTCTTATTATGTTATTCGACATGTAGTAACTATTGTGTACAATCACAGCGATCATTCCAATCAGAGGTTGACAATCTATTGGGATTAGTGAATGATGCGTTCGCGTTTGTGCGGTATTTCGGGATGGCAATAGCAAGGAGCATCCCGCATATATACATATCAGCTCTTCCTTTCGCACCATCCTCTTCCCGCATCGTAAACCACCACCTTCACCTATTCCCTCACACACTGTCATTGAAACGCGGACGGCTGGCTGATTGGCCAGCATTAGAAATGACTATTAAAGCACACGACGGACGCGTCAACTCTGTTGTATTCTCTTCAGATGGACAGCGCATCGCATCATCCTCGGAAGATTGCACGATTCGGGTGTGGGATGCGACGACGGGGGAAATTGTAGCGGGACCGTTTACCGGGGACACCAAAGACATCTTCTCCGTCGCATTCTCGCCTGACGGACAACGCATTGCGTCGGGCTCGGAGGACCACACAATTCGGGTGTGGGATGCCGCAACAGGAGAGATTGTAGCCGGCCCATTTAATGGACACACGGGGTGGGTTAGATGTGTTGCATTTTCACCAGACGGGCAACACATCGCCTCGGCCTCGAGCGATCGCACGATTCGTGTTTGGGATGCCGCAACTGGAGAGGTCGTGGGACGCTCATTTATTGGACACATTGACCAGGTCTACTGTGTTACATTCTCACCAGATGGTCAACGTATCGCCTCGGCCTCTAAAGATTGCATGATTCGGATGTGGAATACTGCAACTGGAGATGTCGTAGCGGGCCCATTTACTGGGCACACTAAATGTGTTAGGTGTGTTGCGTTCTCACCGGATGGGAAGCACGTTGCTTCGGCCTCGGACGATCGCACGATTCATGTGTGGGATCCCTCAACAGGACAGGCCGTAGCAGGCCCGTTTACTGGACACACCGATGCTATCTACTCCATTGCATTCTCGCAGGACGGGCAACGCATCACCTCAGCCTCGGCAGATCGCACGATTTGTGTGTGGAATTCCGCAACAGGTCAGATCGTGGCAGGCCCATTTACTGGACATACCGGTTCCATATATTCTGTTGCGCTCTCGCCGGACGGGCAACGCATTGCCTCGGCCTCGTCCGATCACACGGTTTGTTTGTGGGATGCAAGAAAAGGAGAAGCAGCGGGTTCGTTTACTGGACATACCCAGTCGATATTTTCTATTGCGCTCTCACAGGACGGGAGACGGATTGCCTCTGCCTCTGCAGATTGCACAATCTGTGTGTGGGATGCCGCAACAGGAGAGGCCACAGCAGGTCCGTTTACTGGTCACACCCATTGGGTCACTTGTGTTGCATTCTCGCCAGAAGGGCGGTGGATTGCCTCGGCCTCGCTCGATCGCACGATTCGCGTGTGGGATACCGCAACAGGGAATATTGTAGCGGGCCCGTTTACTGGACATACCGATATGGTCCTGTCTGTTGCATTCTCGCCGGACGGACAACGCATCGCTTCGGCCTCGGTAGATCGCACAGTTCGCGTGTGGGATGTCATAACGGGAGAGGTTGTAGTGGGCCCGTTTATTGGACACACTGATAAGGTCTGCTCTGTTGCATTCTCGCCAGACGGGAAACGCATTGCGTCGGCCTCGGACGACTGCACGATTCGGATATGGGATGTCATAACGGGAGAGGTTGTGGTGGGCCCGTTTACTGGACACACAGCCCCGATCCGCTCTACTACATTTTCGCCGGACGGGAAGCGTATCGCATCGGCCTCGGTGGACTGCACGATTCGAGTATGGAATGCTGTAACGGGAGAGGTTGTGGTGGGCCCGTTTACTGGACACACTGAGGCGGTCTGCTCTGTTGCATTTTCGCCGGATGGGAATCGCATCGCATCGGCCTCAAACGATCGCACGGTTCGCTTGTGGAATTCTGCAACAGGGGCAGCCGTAGCAGGCCCGTTTATTGGACACACAGATCGGGTCGACTCGGTTGCATTCTCACCAGACGGGCAGCGGGTCGTTTCGGCCTCGAATGACCGCACGATTCGCATGTGGGATGCCACAGCAGGACAGGATGTTGTGGGCTCGTCTACCGGACTCACCGAATCGACAAAAAATGGTGCGTCCTCTTTGAATGGGCAGCCTATCATCTCGGTCTTACGAGATCATACGATTCATGTAGGGAAGCTCAGAGCAGAAGATATTGAGAAAGATCACCTTATGGACAAGTTCCCAATCAATAGTGATGGATGGATGTATGGGGAAGATAATGAACTCCTTTTGTGGATCCCTCCCATTCACCGACCATACTTTCATAAAGCTAACACAGTCTGGGTTGCTGGCAGAAATAGAACGGAGGTAGATCTCTCAAATATTGTGTATGGATCAAATTGGGCTATGGTATACGTTCACAGTTCCTCTAAATAGGTGACCATGTATATATGCAAGCTCCGATTAGTGTATGGTTAGAATTCAGTTAGCGCTAGCGAGTCTGTCTGAGGTATGGCCAGTGGAGTCGTCTTCAGGATTTTAATATTAGGTCAGGTACTCGCATAGAGATGCTGAATCGAAAACGAGGGGAAAGACGAGCTCACGCGTGAAGGGTGAACTGAAACGAAACGGTCAAATCAAGATTCCCGAAGACGGCTGGCATATCCTACATTTTGTGTAATATTCCCCCCCCCCCCCCCCCCGCATCGTGTCTTCTCGTTCTCCCCAAGTTCGGAACAGCACACAATACCTCTATAGTACACTTCCTAGGCTCGCGTGCGACGGGTGCTCGAATGGACCGTTTAAGCAGCTATTAGTGCCCACTGCTCCTTGTCGTGTCACGGTCATCCCTCACATCAACCTCCTCATGGATGTATTCCGCCAACTTGACTATCGCTCCTTAAAAGTACCACGCTCACCAGGCTTACCCGTCAACAACCCACCAGCCATATTGCCTGCCCCTCCTACGTTACCTTCTCATGTCGACGTCCTGGTCATTGGTCCGGGCGTCACTGGCGTCTCTTGCACTCGTACGCTGTCGAACAAGGGTCCCTCGAATCTCCGCGTTTGGTTTGGGAGGCGCGAGACATATGCTCAGGTGCTACTGGTCGGTAAGAGTGATCAAGCTCGCTAGCGCATCAGCAAAATGGCAAAATAGTTTCCGGGTTTCAACTGGTTTTCATTGGTTTTCAGGTTTCCGGGAACTTGGAAACCTGGAAACTCAGAAACCAGCTCATGACCCCGAAGAGAAAATCAAATATTGACGGTAACTACCTAATCAAGGCTAATCCAAGTCTTAGCCGCAACGCGGCTTTGCCTTGATTAGGTAGTTACCATCCCTTATATTGATTGTCTCTCCGCTATTACATAGTAATTACATAGGTTTCCAAGGTTTCTATTACTTGTCATTCAGACAAGTTTCCGGGAAATTGGACATAGGTTTCCAAGTTTCTGGTTTTCTGGGTTTTTTTTAGGTTTTTACGGGTTTCTCAGGTGTAGAAACCCCTGGAAACCAAAATGCCAAAATACTGACGCGCTCTTTCATGACTACGTAGAACTCAAGTCGGAATTCGGAATCGAGTCGGCAAAGCGTATAGTTCGCTTCCCCCTCAGGCATCTTTCAGCCATGCGAGAAGCCGTCGAGGACATCGGAGTACTCGAGCATTCGCAGATACACGATGTAAAACAACTCGACCTCCAGATCCGTTTGAAGAGCACGTAGAGGTGCCTAAAGTGTGGAGAGCAGATATGCCTGAAGAAGCGGCCAACTGCCGTGTCTTCAAGGGCAGCGAAGCCACCAAGGTTCTCAGTTTCCTTGAAATTTTTCCTTCTTTCTCAGCTGAAGAACTGTGACAGACGTTCCAATTTCCTGAAAAGGTGACGCGCGTCGTCGCCTGTCCGGGGGTGCCGCCCACCCATACCGTACCATGACGTCCATCGTTGCAGGACCTCCTAAAGCGATATCCAGACTGGTAAGCATAACCGCACCTTGCTCATAGCACCGTTTTTTGTTGACATGCTTACAGGCTCGACCTCTTCACACAGACACCATGCACCGGAATCACACCACCTACAACCACAACGCCCCTCTACACCATTCAGACACCGCGCGGCACGGTGATGGCGTATCATATCATACACGCCACGAATGGATGGACTCCTCACCTCCTCCTACGCGGCAACATCATCCCAATCCGCAGTCTAGTGACTGCGCAGCAGCGTGGCACTAATCTTTCGACCCTAACAGGCACCCTCGCTCACACGATTTTCCATATGCCTCCAGGCTTCGACTACCTGGGAGGAGAGGCATTCCTCACTCGCCTTTGGGCAACATGTCACTGGTGAGCGCACGAAGCGCGAAACGTCCAATGAGGAGTGGCCGGTCCACTCAAAAAATGCAAGCTCATCGAAAATGAGGCGACGTGACGTGGCCCACAAGCTGAATTTGTTCAATTAAGTCTCGTTTCATGTCGAGTACGGGTACGGGGCCCCCCCCCTCGGATGGAGACAGGTCAGAGATTCGAGTTGGGATATCGATGAAGATAATCGAGTCCTGCTCTAATTTTTGTGTCATGTTGAAGCCCTAAGTTTTACAGAAAATTGAGAGGAAGTATGAAAAGTACAGCAAGAACTCATTGAGCGCGATGCAACGGTGTCCCACATTACGAGATTAGTGTTGCCGCCAGTCCGGTGTCCTTTATTTCTTTTTTTAAATCAGCATTTTTATCTGCAACATGTAGCTATGACAAAGACGCGGTCCCGGGGTACAGGATTGGATCAGAGGGGTAGCGTGTGGCTGGACGTGTTAACCAGTCTGGTGTCACACCGGTCCAACTCGCGGTGCGTAGATCTCCAAGGGAAGAAATGATGACGCACTTTCCATCAGGTGGGCCATTGACAAACCTTGATAGAAAGTTGGTTTGCAGATAAGATTTGTTATTTCGTCACATAAAGGACATTTATTCAAGTGGCAATCTGGCGGGTTGAGCCGCTCGTACATTCGGCTAAGTGGGTTGCGCCACCGTACCAACAAAATCGTAAAATCATCGGAAGAATTTCAAGAATGAGACAGCTATCGCACATTTGATCCAAGTTCTGCTGGATCACCGCCATTCTACTCTGCCTACGCGAAGACACGGCCGGTCGTGTCGTTGAACCATTGCGCAACGAGAGGGCCTGGGTGGGGCAGGGGAGGGTTGAGAGCGGCTTGATGCTCTTCGAAGTTCGCGATGAACTGCTTGCCAATCGCGATCATCGCCCTGAGCAATGGCTTGCCAACCTTGTTGCGGATGAACGAATCGGTGGAATTGATGATGTCACGGTAGCCGACACGATCCGTATATTCGAGCGTGACCTCGCCGTGGGTCAATCCGTGGGAGGCGACCATGCACTCGTCGTACGTGTGGAGCCGATTGAAGCCAATCAAGGCAGCGAGCAACGTGAGGCGAAGCTGCTCGAGGGTGGGGTGGTTGGCGTTGGCGCAGCCCTGCGGATCCATGTTACTGAGGAAGATACGAGAATAACTGAGCATATGACCGCTAGTGCCGGTGTAGATAGGACGGTGGTTTTCAACCGCCCGGTTCTGCCAGTCCAGGGCGGCTTCAACCGCTTGATTGACGACGGCGTTGACCTTGTCAGCGAAGCTGGCGGTGCGGGGATAGGCACCGATGTTGCTGAAGAGTTCGTCCAATTGAGCTTCGCTCAGGCGTTGCAGCTTGCGGCGATAGTCGGCGCCGGCCGTCTCCGGGGTGAGGATGAAGTTGGCCTTGCGGCCGACGACCTGCGGATAGAAGTGCACGAGATTAAGAGTGAGGAGGGCAGGGCGGTCGGCGGCGATCCTGGGGTCCTTGACATCGTTATCCTTGAGATGGGCGAGATCATAATCGATGGCGGTGCCTTCCCTGAGCGATCTCTTCGTGCGCGCCTGGTATTCCTTGGCGAATGGGCTCACCTCCTTTCTGAGAGGCCTGTTGGACCAGGTGAGGCCGAGAAAGAGCGTGTAGAATGCCTTCCGCTTGGTCTCGTCGCAGCTCGTGATCGTGATGATGCGGGGAAGGGTGAGCTCGCGGAAGCCGCAGTCGCTGAGAGTGAGATTGCCGCCGAGGAAATGGCCGGTAGCACCCGGAAGACCTGCGCCAGCTGTGAATGTGATTAGACCGGTGAAGTTAGGGAAGGAGAGCGCAGGTGAGGAGGTTTACATGCTGTTTCAGCGGACACCAATTCAGTCTTGATGCGATTGAGCTCGCCAACGAAAGCAGGATCATGTGGGTCCCAGTTCAACAGAGTGCAAAGACCCCTCCACTTCTTCCCGTCTGCATCAAGGTGGAGGACTTCGACAAGCTTGCGCTCGATATGGTTGATCCCAAAGATGGGCATCTGCTGCGGTCCAAGCTCGTCATAGCCATAGGAGAAGGTGAACTGGTTGTTCCAGGGGAGGAGGCTGGTCGCGTTGGTGGTGTAGTAGGCCATCGCCTTGGGAGCCTTGAATTTGTGGAGGCGATCTGGGCGGCGCAGCTGCATCTGGATCAAGTACATGTGGTACTCGAAGTCGTCGTCCATGTCAGCGGCAAGCTCAAGCGAGCCCTTGTAGTAGCCAACCTGACCAAGAAGACATTCGCGCAGCTTGTAGGTGTAGCGGATCTTGCGGAAGAGAAGGGCGAGTGCAGGGGGCATGGGATTGGCAGCGGTGTAGGGGGCGGCAATGTTGCCGAGGATTTCCTGGCGGGTACGCGCCTTGCCGATAGAGAGAGCGTGGTCAGCGAGGTGTTCCTTCTCGATTGCCTTGCTCTGCAAGGCATAGTCACGCTCTAACTCGACGTCTTGGAGCTCGGCGACGAGATCTGCCTCGGTGCCGATGGGAGTGTCATCACTACCAGGGACCGCGTCGGCGACATAGAGGGCGTCAAATGTGAAGTCGTAGATCTCCTGCCAATTGGTGTAGCCAGGAATTCGCTGGCAATGTGCTTGGCCCAAGCGAGGATCTGATCGCGAAGGGTTGGGCGGTAGCAGGCTCGACCTCAACGCGGTCGATGTCGAAGCCGAACCTGAGGATCTTTGAGAGGGCGTCTTCGACGGCGTCGTTGAGCTGCAAGCGGCGCCAGTCGTCACGCTGGTACGAGCTGCGAAGCACGATGGTGTGGCTCTGGTCAGGCGAGGTCACGGTAGCCTGAGCAAGGGGATGTTGGCGGCGAGAGAAGTCATTGCTGTCTGTGTAGATGTACGGTTAACTTCGCTTAGAGAATGGGCTAATGCTGCACAGGGTGTTTGAGAGTGCGATTACTATAGAAGAGTGTGGTGTCGATAAGAGCTAGGTACAGTCGACTATCTCATATGTACAGTATAAGGGTTGTCCCGACCCCTATGGGTAAGTAGGTAGCATGTGGCTGGACGCTGTGGCTGACGTGTTAGCCAGTCCGGTGTCACACTGGTCCAACTCGCGGGTGTAGATGAATGATGACGCACTTTCCATTGGGTGGGCCCTTGACAAATTGTGATAAAAAGTTGGTTTTCAGATAAGCTTAGATTCCCACTCTCTGTTGGTTGAAAAGTGGCCTCCAGCCGTGCAAATACGCCCAGTCTGAATATTCGCACTCAACAACCAAAATCTGCTCTCCCTATTGAAGAATAGGAAGCCAAGGCACCGGTAGGAGATGCTGAGTCCGAAAGCGTGGGAGCCATCAAGGCTACTGTTGACCGGAGACAACCTTTAAGTTACCATTATCCACAGTCAGAGCCAGTTCCTTTCTATCTTGCTTGTTTAATCGACGTTTATCCCTTGAAACTCAGAACCATCACAGCCTTCACGAGAAGACTCTGGCAATGCTCCCCGTCTATCAACTCCCCTACAGCGCGTCAAGCTTGGTTCAGTTTCCGTCCTCCCACGTCGGGCTGATGTCAACCGACCGTTGCCCACGCACATGCAATACATCCGAAGCAGCCAGTCCGGACTCGACAACAATTTTACGACCGGCTCGCGCTGATAGACCGCTCAGTGGCGCATAGCCAGGAGGCTCACTTCCGACACCATCTTTTGCGCGTCTCCGAACATCTCGACACTTGCGACAGGCTTCTCAGCCGGATCGACCAGGTCGATACAGAAGTCGCGAGTATGTTGAATAAGTGGAAGAGCGTGGAGGAGGGTGGAAAAAGTCTGCAGGACGCGAGCCAAAAGTTGTTGGACAAGCGGGTGCGTATCACCTCACATACACACCTCTCGGACGCGTAGAGGAGCTTGATGGTTGTGTCGTCGTTTACAGGATCAACTGGTGGAGTTGCAAACGGCTATCGGGACGACTTTGGAATACTTTCAGGAACTGGAGCATGCGACGCGGCTGCTCCATCACCCTGGCGAGTCGCTCGTTCTCCAGACCGACTTTCTCTATATGGTTGAGCGTGTGGACATCTGCATTGAGTTTCTCAAATTCCATGTACGACCCGTTTTTCTGCCAGCGTTTGTGAGCTTGCTCATCTTCCCTCTCCACCCCCAGAGAAACTACAAAGAAGCAGAAGTCTATCTCTTACGCTTCCAGAAATGGATGACCCGTGCCATGACCCTCATCAAAATGTATTTTGTTGGATCACTCACCCAGGATGTCTCGCGGCGACTCCTCAAGCAGGTGCCAGTCTTTGCGACGAATATGTCACCACCTTTTCTAAACACTGATCTGTTTACAGGATGTCTCAGACACGCACAAATGCAAATTCTTTACACGCGTTTCACCACTGTAACTGGCCGGCTTGCGCCTCTTCTTGGAGAATTCGAGATCGGTCGAGATCGGTGCCCACTTACACCCTGAGGAGCTGGGAGCTCTGCTCTCGGAGTGCCACGGGGCGTACTTTGGCGCACGAAAGAACCCCCTGGTTTTACGTCAGACTGAGCAGATCCGCGGTCTGGACCCTACGAGGACGGAACTCGTGGAATTGGTACCCCTTCTTGCATCATATCCTCAGCCATCTAACTACATGTCATGACCGCGTTGTAGACACGCCGGGTGCATCTACCTGCAGCAAATCTGCACCGAAGAATTTCACCTGTACGGGGCGTTTTTTAGCACCGTGAAGCAGGAACTCTAGTACGTATCGTTTATGCTTGTTTTGATGACAACTGACCGGATTACTCGCCAATAGCTAGTACTTCGGTTATCTCTACGGCGACCTGCGCCCCCGCATCCTACACGAGCCTCGACTAACAGTCCTCTGCGAAGTTTGCACTGTGCTTCAAGCACTGATGGTGCTCGATCAGTCACTGGACGACGAGATTGAAGAGAATCAGGAGACGTTGGTAGACTACAGATTCGTCATCTACTGCAGGTGGTACTGCAGGATCCTAAGATCTGGCGTATCCAGATAAGCTTGCTGGTACGTGTCACTTTTTTATTGTCTACCCTTGCTGAAGGTATGGGTAGCTGCGCAGGGTGCACAGACAGGATACGAAATTCGCGAGAAGCAGAGCATCAGCCGCCTGTCTGAGGGCTCAGGGCTTAACCAACGCGAGACATGGTACCCAACGCTTTCCAAGACTGTCTAGGTGCTCTCCCAGCTGCACGACTTTGTTCAGGCAAGCCAGTTATGATCTTGTGACGTTTATGTTGATCATATGGAATACACCTACAGCCAAGGATTTTCTATGACCTTGCGCACGAGGCCGTTAGTTTGTGCTACGGGTCGTTGCTGAGTGCTGCAGGTTTGGTCAGAGCAAAGAGCAGATTCGATGGACAACTGTTTCTTGTCCGCCAACTACTGATCCTTGAGGAGATCACGCGGAATCTGGACATTGTTCAGAAGGACGAGCCTGAAGGAGGTGACGGTGGTGGAGGCGCAGATCAGACCGGTGTTGCAGGTCAGTCCAGTCTATCGAACTATGCAACCTGGAGCCAGATGTTTAATGATCATGGATTCCAGACATGTTATCCTCTGCGCTGTCGCGCACGTCAACGCACCTCCCTGGCTCGCTCTTCGCATCTCTCGTCGGCACGCGCGCAGAACACCTCGCGGATGCGAGACGAGTACGCATCCACTTCTACTTAAATTTTCCCGACCTCCCTTTTTTTTTTTTTCACACGTATCTACGCTACTTACAGGGAATCGATCAAGATCTGAAACATGCCTGTGAGTCCGTGATCTCCGCAGCATCGGAGCCGCTCCGCACACCGTTGCGGGCCTTTACGGGCCGACCAACGTCAGCCGCGGAGGCCTTCCGCAACGCGTGTGCAAGTGATTTGCGGGCAAGTATCGCACGAGTTCGCTTGTACGTCCCGGATGTGCGCACGGCCGGCGTGCTCGTGCAGCATAGGCTGGACCTCGTCGAGGATGCGTATTCGGCATTTAGCCTGGCGGCCAGACAGGTCGGATCGCGCGCTGGGAAAGGGAAGGATTGTTTGATGGATGATGGGTTGTTGAATCAGTTGTTGCAGGACATTCGTGAGGATGGCGGGGGTTCTCCGCCAGCTCGGACTTAGTGCAGTCTGTGGTCTTTCGATACGGTATCGTTCAGGAATCGATGGTCAAAGTGAGTAGTCACGGTGGTTGATATTGTCACCTGCTCGTCATCATTTCTTGCATCAATCGTTCAGTTGTTGGCATTGTAATTCGCCGCGGAGGAACAGGATCCTCCGACTTATGGACCTATGGCACGCTGCCCGTGGGATTCGGTCCCACGTGACGTAGCCTGACTATCCCGCGGTTCCCGCCAATCATGAGAACGCACAGCATAAATAGCACCTTCTCAACTTGCAGATCATCGTCTGTTGCCATCAACTAGCGAGCCCATGGGAGCATGTTTAGCTCTGTTCTAGCTCTGGGTCGCGCAAAGGAAAGGGCGCATGGGGGCCTTCCAAGAGGGCCCAAACTCTGACATCCCCTCGCATCTCCTCCCACTGGCATCTCACCTGCTTCTGCATCCAATGCTCTATCCTTGTCTCATATCACCGGTTTCTTATTGTTCATTTCGTTAGTCGTTGATTCGCCCAATCTCCCAAACAATCCTCGCTTCTTATAAAGCATCTTCGTCGCTGTCGACACCCCATATTCTAGATAGTCCACCTTCCTGCTGACGTAACTCTGAGCAAAGGAAAGAGGAATCCTCAAGAATTGGAGGGAGCAATCTGCTCAGTCTTATCACGCATGGCTACGATGTCTGCGGGAGGATTTATTCCTCTCAACAGTCGATGCGGCTGGCCCTGGAAGTACAGAAGATACCCTGGTAGGCTGGTACCGTCCGGAATATAGCAGCTGTAGATGATTACGGACGAAATTCTGTACCGTCGCCACTGCCAAGCACGAGGCGTATACAACTTCCTTCACCAGGGGCACGCACTTTGCAAGCGACGAAGTCAAATTCCCCACTGGTGCCCTAGCCGCACCCCTCAGATTTGTCAAAAGGCATCCTCCTGAACGGTCACCGTGAAGCATTTTTCGCTAGAGCATAGTTTATTATGAGGCACGGCCCGCTTGCATTTACTTTCTCTACTTGAGAGGATAAAGGAAACTGGATGTAACAGTATTCATCTGATTGGACGTAGGCAGTCTTTCAGTGGAGGGCATCTTCATCTTATACGGGACTATGTAATTGGCTGTCTTCATTCTTTTTCTCCATGCCATGTACCATACCCCGCTTGTTTACGTCGTTTAGAATATTTAGATTTGGCTTCTTCCTCGCAATGACCCCCCGAGTCCCAGCCGAATATTCACACAAATGCAGGCCTTTGCTAGTGACATATGCCAGCACGTGGAAGTAAGAATGTGCACGGGGATAACTTAAGCGAATTGACCTACTCCGCGAAAACTTTTGGACTGTCAGTGCGCTTCCAGGTGTCAACATGTCAACATAACCGTTGTTTGTTGTTTGTTCCCCACGATGAAGCGCCCTCTGAGTCAGGGCTGCCAGCAGCAGCCTGAACATGCGGCAGCCAGAGTGGCGCCAGTACTTGTCTCAACTTCTCACCTCAGTCTACGATGGCCCTTCCACAACCAATTCGTATGCCAACGTCCTTCACACCCGAACCCGATGTTCCCGTTAACCATTACTATAGCCCGGATCCCCACTGGAAAAGTCCCGAATCGGGTACATCACTCACTTCATCTTCAATTTCGATACTAGAATTTACTCAGATGATTGCCTTTGATTAGCGCGATCACTGCTCAGGCCAGTGGAATACAATCGAGCATACTCCAGCTCGAGGTCACTGGTACCTATCTCAGTAATTCTACCCTGATAAGTACTAACTCTCCCTCTTCCCAGTCCTCAGGGCACACAATCTTCCTCGTCTTAAAGTCCTCCGGGAAGGAGAGACAGTTTTATGTCACAGTGACGAACGGGAAGAATACATGGCAGACACGATCGAGGCAGAGCGTGGCGCAGCATGTGGAATGGAATGAAAAAGTAGATGCATCGTGAGGACCGTCGTACTTTCATTCCTAGGCCCAACTGAGACTCCTGCAGTGGTTTACAACCACTCTCCCGTATTACAGTATCGCTTTATGCGAAGAGGTCCATGCGGACAGACATCCTTATCGGAAGGGAGGAGGTCACCTGTGAAGCCCGACCCGGTTCGTCTATGTCTTCGAATTGTTACTCATTGCGCTGAGAGTCCTACATCTAGAACTTGAGATTGTCTTCAGGAATTCGGATAGACATGGTGGAGACATAAGAGAGTCGGCCACACTCCTCTTGAGTATCACTGTGTCGACGAACTCTCTAAATGTGGCAGCCAATACCCCAAGTCCTACGACGACAGCACTGGACAATCCTGGCGCTGAAGAAGGTGGTGCACGTCCTGGTGACCTTCCCACCGGGGGCAATACTCCTGTGGGACCAGTACCAGACGGCCAGGTGGAGATGTCACGTACTCTGGATCGTGCCGAGAAAACAATGAAAGCTATGGATTCGATGATGGCATGGAAGGGTGCCATGAATGTTATCAAGCAAGTACTCGACGCTATCGGTCCAGTGGCAGGGTATGTCTCACATCGACTTTGCGCATCATTTGCTCTGCTAAGCAAGGTTTCGCGCTTCAGTTGCTCCCCCATGCACAGTTGGCATGGACTCTGATCTCAAAGATTCCCGAGGTGCGTCCCCCAACCCTTGTCAGAGGACATGGAACGTTCAATGATTTTCATGTATCGCCAGACTTTGCTACTCCAGCTTCAGCGTGATGACACGTCCAAACACTACTCAAGGCGATACAGGATGCATTCGAGTTTTCACAGGAGGCAGACGTGTTGAAGAACATGGAACCAGCATCTACTCAGGCAAAGATCCTGGATGAGATGCTGGAGTGTGTCTCTGAATGTGCGAAATTTATCATATCGTATGCGGAGAATGTGCAAGTCGGTACGTCGTCATGGCCTCTCTTATTGGCGATTCATCATAACAGTTGATTTTCAGCGAAGCGGACTTTGAAGAATGTGGTCAGCAAAGTTGATGCGAGAATTGATGAGTATCGCACAAACCTCACTCGACTACGAGACAATTTCCTCGCACGTACTGCTGTCGTCACTGGGATTGCTGTGCTAGAAGTTGGTGCGTAGTCCTAACGATAATGCGATTGTATAACCTTCCTGACGAGGGGCACGAAGAATTGGCCGCAACAATCAGAGAATTGCCTTATAAAGGAGGCTGGCGATTTGGCGATGACAGGCGCTGTCTTCCGGGAACACGAGAAGATTTCTTGGGCCATATCATCAACTGGGTCGAGAATCGAGAATCTCAACGTGGACTCGTGCTCCTCGGCCAGGCCGGGACAGGAAAGTCATCGATTGCACATGAAGTCGCTCGGAGGCTCGAGAACAAGCATCTCGGCTCTTATTTCGCATTTCTACGAAAGGAGGGCTCCAAGGACGAGGCTCACCAGCTGTTCACGACACTTTCTCGCGACCTCTCCAATCGCTATCCTGCTTTTAAACTCGCCCTCGGAAGGGTACTCAAGAATGATCCATCTCTCTGTAGCACTCGACACTATCGCACACTTTTCGAACGGCTCCTCCTTGAACCAGTCAAGAGCGTTCAGCTTGACGACCCTATCCTTATCGTGATTGATGGATTGGATGAGAGTGGTGACGTAATGGGCCAAAGCGGATTGCACCAATTTCTTGCTGAACATCTCTTCGAGTTGCCATCAAGTTTCCGCATCTTCATCACCTCGAGGCCAGAGAGGGGTATTGAACGTGTGTTCGGTGACGCGTTATCCATACACACCCTCTATATGGATGATCACGAACTGGCTGCGAAGACGGAGCAAGATATTGGCCTGTATCTCCGGAATGAACTCCCTCCGAACCTGTTCGAACGACATGGTGTCAACTGGCAAAGGCAGCAGAAGGATTGTTTCAGTGGGCAGCCGTTGCTTCCGGGGCTAATAAACAATCCTCCTCCTAGCTTTGGGTTTAGCAAGAAGCAGGTGATAGAGCGTCTGTTGGGGCACTCTCGAGGTCGCGATGGGCAAGATCCTTTGGACCAGCTATAATGGAGAAGTTCTGGAAGGATACTTCAAGCCGCTTGCAGCACAGACTCTATTTCGTTCCGTCATGGGGCAGCTTTTTGCTGCTCTCGCTCCGCTTTCCATCCGCTCTTTGACTGCTCTGCGACGACATGCGCCCAAAGGTGACCCCGAGGACCCCGACCCCGAGGATTCGGAATGCGTTGTTGAAATGCTCCGACACCTAGGCTCACTGCTCAGTAATGTGACTTCATCCGACAATTCCCTCCCGATCGTCCCTCTTCACACCTCCTTCCGTGATTTTCTGGCCGATGAGAAGAGTGGGATATTCCACATCGACCTTGGCAAGGCTCACCGTCAGCTGGCACATTCCTGTCTTGGATTAATGCTCAATGAGCTGAAATTCAACATTTGCAAATTGGAGTCGTCATATCTCGCGAACAGGGATCTCCCAGACCTTGAATCTCGAATTTCAGAATATATTCCACCTGCTCTATCGTATGCGTGCTCTTCTGGGGCGATCATCTAGAACGTCTTGGTATTGAACAGGACCTGTTTCCAAAACTTCGATCTCTGTTCGAGACAAGGTTTCTTTTCTGGCTGGAAGTGCTTAGCATCAAGAACAGTGTCGGTCTTGCATCACGAGCATTGGCATCTCTGAACACATGGTTGCAGTCTGATCAGCAGAAGGTAGGCAGTTCTTATCATGTTATACGACATGTAGTAACTATTGTGTACAATTACAGCGATCATTCCAATCAGAGGTTGACAATCTGTTGGGATTAGTGAATGATGCGTTCGCGTTTGTGCGGTATTTCGGGATGGCAATAGCAAGGAGCTCCCGCATATATACATATCAGCTCTTCCTTTCGCACCATCCTCTTCCCGCATCGTAAACCACCACCTTCACCTATTCCCTCACACACTGTCTTTGAAACGCGGACGGTTGGCTGATTGGCCAGCATTAGAAATGACTATTAAAGCACACGACGGGACCCGTCAACTCCGTTGTATTCTCGTCAGATGGACAGCGCATCGCATCATCCTCGGAGATTGCACGATTCGGGTGTGGGATGCTACGACGGGGGAAATTGTAGGGGACCGTTTTCCGGACACACCAAAGACATCTTCTCCGTCGCATTCTCGCCTGACGGACAACGCATTGCGTCGGGCTCGGAGGACTGCATGATTCGGGTGTGGGATGCCGCAACAGGAGAGGTTGTAGCGGGCCCATTTAATGGACACAGAGTGGGTTAGATGTGTTGCATTTTCACCGGACGGGCAACACATCGCCTCGGCCTCGGACGATCACACATTCGTGTTTGGGATGCCGCAACTGGAGAGGTCGTTGTGCGCCCATTTATTGGACACATCGACAGGTCTACTGTGTTACATTCTCACCAGAGGGCAATGTATCGCCTCTGCCTCTGGAGATTGCACGATTCGGATGTGGGATGCTGCAACCGGAGATGTCGTAGCGGGCCCGTTTACTGGACACACTAAATGTGTTAGGTGTGTTGCGTTCTCACCGGATGGGAAGCACATTGCTTCGGCCTCGGACGATCGCACGATTCGTGTGGGATTCCGCAACAGGACAGGTCGTAGAGGCCCGTTACTGGACACACCGATGCTATCCTCTATTGCATTCTCGCGGACGGGCAACGCATCACCTCAGCCTCGCGATCGCACGATTTGCGTGTGGGATTCCGCAACAGGCCAGATCGTGGCAGGCCCATTTACTGGACACACCGTTCCATATTTTCTGTTGCACTCTCGCCGGACGGGCAGCATTGCCTCGGCCTCGAAGATCACACGGTTTGTGTGTGGGATGCAGAAAAGGAGAAGTAGCGGGTTCGTTTACTGGACATACCCAGTCGATCTTTTCTGTTGCGCTCTCACCGGACGGGAACGGATTGCCTCTGCCTCTGCAGATTGCACAATTTGTGTGTGGGATGCCGCAACAGGAGAGGTCACAGCAGGTCCGTTTACTGGTCACACCATTGGGTCACTTTGTTGCATTCTCGCCTGAAGGGCGGCGGATTGCCTCTGCCTCGCTCGATCGCACGATTCGCGTGTGGGATCCGCGACAGGAATATTGTAGCGGGCCCGTTTACGGACATACCGATATGTCTGTCTGTTGCATTCTCGCCGGACGGACAACGCATCGCGTCGGCCTCGGATCGATCACAGTTCGCGTGTGGGATGCCATAACGGGAGAGGTTGTAGTGGGCCCGTTTATTGGACACACTGATGGTCTCTGTTGCATTCTCGCCAGACGGGAAACGCATTGCGTCGGCCTCGAGGACGCACGATTCGGATATGGGATGCCATAACGGGAGAGGTTGTGGTGGGCCCGTTTACTGGACACAGCCCCGGTCGCTCTACTACATTTTCGCCGGACGGGAAGCGCATCGCGTCGGCCTCGGTGGACTGCACGATTCGAGTATGGGATGCCGTAACGGGAGAGGTTGGTGGGCCCGTTTACTGGACACACTGACGTGGTCTGCTCTGTTGC
>WTXI01000416.1:0-28065 GCA_022376515.1 Lactifluus volemus
TAAAGTAACGTATGGAAAGCTGGTTTCCCATCGGATCCTGCTACCTAAGATACATAATAGAAAGCACGGTGAGGAGAATAGAAATAGTTACACTGGATCGAACCTGTTCCAATGACATGGTCTATGACATGCCATGTGTGTCATCATCTTTCCCCGTTTTCCACTAGTCGCCATTCACCTACATCAAGGCACTCCTCAGCCGAGACTTTCTCGTCCCTGACCGAAACCGCGCCGCTATGGCACCACGACCAACCATTCGAGGTTTACTCATTGATCTCTCCGGCACCATCCATATCGGCACCCAACCTATTCCGGGATCTGCACATGCAATACAACGCCTCCGAGCCTCGTCGACACCGTTCCGGTTCTGCAGTAATACAAGCAAGGAGTCGACGGCCGCATTGCGAAGCACACTAGCCAAGATGGGTATCGAGACGCAATGACAATGAAGTATGGACGAGTATAGGAGCAGTGAATTCTCTGTTGCGAACAAAGGGTCTAACCAGGTACGATGCGAATCCCCTTTGTCGAGGGGAATAGTCCACTAAATGGGGACATATAGACCATTCATCCTAGCTACCGAATCGGCTGCAGATGAGTGCAGGCGTGGTATTCATGGTGATCCTTCGCTTCCATATGATTCCGTAGTGGTCGCTTTTGCACCCGCTCAGTTTGACTATGTTGCGCTCAATGCAGCATTCCGTGTGCTCATGAACGAACACCCCACCCAACGCGGACGACCACAATCGGACTGCCCTCTTATTGCCACTCACTGCGCTCGATACATTGGAGACTCTGACGGCGCTCTTTCCCTCGGCCCGGGGCCTTTCGTCGCAGCACTGGAAAATGCCAGCGGGAGGACTGCAGAGATCGTTGGGAAACCAGAAAAGAAGTTCTTTGAGTTGGTTTTAAACAGCCTGGAGTCCGGTATGCACGGTCAGGAGGGCATTGTCGCGGTGATCGGAGATGATGTTCAGAATGATCTCGGCGATGGTGCGGTTGGTTTGGGATTCTGGCGAGTGTTGGGTACGCGTATCTCATGTTTTATTTCTCGTCATGCAATGACCGGAATTAACGGTATACAGTCAGGTCAGGAAAGTACAGGGACGGAGATGAGACAAGGGAAGGCGTTAGACCGCCGGACGAAGTTTGCGATTCCTTCGCCTCGTTCGTCGACAGCTTACTAGAGCAATAACTCTCTGCAAGTTACCTTTATACGATACTAGACGGTCCGTAGATGTCAAGTTGGTGAATAATATAGAGTCGGGCGAATAGGAAGCATACCGACTTATGCCCACGGGTCGAAGACTACCTTTCCATATATGCCTTTGTCGAACGCTTCGTAAGCACCAACCGCGTCACTGAGCGGGATGACCCTATCCACGACCCCACTCTCTCCGATGACACCTAGTACATCCCTTCTGCGCAAGAGAAGCCCCATGGCAGCGAAAAGGACGGATCGCACGCTGCAACGCCCAAACTCAAGGCTTACATTTTTGTTGTATAGTTCACGACCCGTGAAGGGTATTTGGGGTGCCTGATGGACACCGCAGGAAGACAGGACACCAGATGGGGCGAGAAGGGTAAGAGAAAGCGTTAGGGCTTCGGGGGTGCCGACGACCTACAATGATTGGTTGAGTGCAAAAAAACCCAGCCCGGAGTGTGAGGAAATTACTTCGAGAACAGCATGACACCCACGACGACCCCAGGCCCCAACTACGTTTGGCGCGTCGGCAATATCCGCTACCACGAACTCGTCTCCTGACTTTCCCCTGGCATCCGGGGGAAGCGCATCATATATTTGCTGCATTTTAGCCCGACGGGATCTATTTGGGTCAACGGCGATGATGCGGTGTCGTACATTGGCTCTAGTGAGGTAGTCGAGAAGAGCGAGTGTGGCGCACTCGAAGGCCGTAAGCGTCGTCAACTACATTGATATGAGGTAATTGTGAAAGCTCACAAGGCCAACGGGGCCAAGCCCGACAATGCCCACGTCAAGAATTTTATCCGCAGCGGACAGATACGGCAAAGTAATGTCCGATAAAAAGTCATGTTGTGTAAGGTGACCGGTATTTCGGAGCCAAGGGATTCCCGTGAAAATCGGAGCAAGTTTGGGATGAGTACAAGCTTGGAGAACGACAAAAAGCCCAGTTGGAAGAATGTCTGCAAGGAGAAGAAGGGTGGGATCTGGCAAGTATGACAGCTCTTGAGGAACGGAGAGTGGATCGTCAACCGAAGGTGATACGGCGGACAAAGATAGGAGTGTTCCGCCGGCGAGGGGGACCCGTACATATTGGGCTTGGCCGCCTTGCAGAGCGGGGGAGCCAAAGAGGAGAGATGAAAGACAGCGAGCAGTGAAACCGAGTCTACAGTACCTGAGAAGTGATTAGGTAGATATAGAGTAGTAAGTGAGAGGCTTACTCGCATTCGCCACAGGAGATGGTGAAAGGGGAAATGACTTTGTCACCTACCCTAAGGGACGCATAGAGAGGAGGACGAGATGGCGGAGATCCTGGGTGAAACGAAGAACCGAGAGCGACGACATGACCGATAAATTCATGTCCAGAGATGTGGCTGATGAAGACGTAAATAAAATCCGTCAATGGAACGAGAAGGATTGAGCCTAGACCGACATCTCGTTCACGTCTTGGTGGCCGCGATAGATGTGGAGATCACTACCGCACAGACCAGCAAACTGGAATTGTCAGGATTGATCAGTCGAGTGGAATAGAAATAAAACCTTTATTTTTATGATTGCACCATCGGGACGTTGTACACTAAAATGATTGTAAGCTCCCAAAAAGTAAAGGATAACAAGCATACATTGGGACGGGAACTGATTCTAGTCTGATATCGAAAGCAGGGGGATGCCAACGAACGGCGAGCATGTGGAAAGAGACAGGACCGGGCCGAGAGAGCCAAAATTGATTTTATTATTAGTTTGCTAAACTGGCTGGCTGCTGCTACCTCTGGCTTGCAGCTTGCTTGCCTCGCTCCCTTTTCTTTTCCCTCCTCCATCTCTTCCACTTCCACTTCCACTTCCACACTCCATCATTCACCATGCCTTTTGAGCGTTATCTCCGCCATCCTCAAGATTCCTCCGTTCCATCTTCCTCATCTCCTTCGATAAATGATTATGCCTATGTTCAATCTCAATATCCCTCATCATTGGCTTCCGCCCTTGGCCCCTTACCCGCCCCTCCCCCTCCCCACTTTCAGATGCCCCAGTTCATGTTAGATGGTCCCTCAACCCTAGCACCTGGTTACGGCCCAGAGGTTCTTCCCACAGGTTTCATGACCTCAGATGAATCGGCATGGATCGCTAACGCTGGCTTTGTACATGGCCAACAAGACGTGTACGTACGACCGCCTCCATCTTATCTCTCGCCCTCAATTCATTCCTCTAGCTTTACTTCTCCTGGCCCAAAATATTTCCAAGCATCTGCGTGCGCGAGCCAATCGAGCTCCTCTCACCTTCCCAGCTCTTCCTCCCTCTCTGGCGCTGTCCCACCTCATGTACCTTTCCCAGCCGTCTTTCCAACCCCTCCCAAAGTTTCTCCTGTTCAACCACCAATTTCTCAAAACGGCAAACAGTCTTCTTCCTCACGCACTCATTCGTTTTCCTCACCACCATCCCTTGGCTTGCCGGTTTACTCGTCCTCCGGGTTTGACATCTTATCTATCCTAGGTCGTGTCGCTACTCGACCGAATCCGACCATCACCCTTGGTCCCGTAGACATGTCTTGTTCTTTCGTCGTAGTCGACGTGCGACGACACGACAGCCCCATCGTTTACGCCTCCCCTTCCTTCTATCGTCTCACAGGGTACGATGAATACGAAGTACTTGGTCGTAACTGCCGTTTCCTCCAAGCACCTGGCGGCTGCGTTGCAAAAGGAGAGCGACGACAGTATACCGGTTTAGATGCGGTTGCCCACATGAATAAGAGCCTCGCTAATGACCAGGAGTGCCAAACATACCTCATCAATTATAGAAAAGACGGCTCTGCTTTTATCAACCTTGTCACCATCATCCCTGTGGCCGGTGGCGTTGCCAATGGCCCTGAAGAACAGCACGACGTCGTATTTCATGTCGGCTTCCAAGTTGACCTTACAGAGCAACCGAACGCTATCCAACAGAAACTCAGGGACGGGAACTACATGGTCAACTACAAGTCTAGCCTTGCTCTTCCCAATACCCCCGGCCCTTGTCTTAGGGATCGCCGGAATAATAGCTATACCTTGAACGCCGTCTCGGAGGACCTTCGCGACCTCCTCAACGATTCCTCATTTATGTCATCGATTTCGCCCCCAGCATCGAGCGCTGAAGATGCAGAATGTCATGAAGGAAACCATCCGCTGAGCCTTCTTTTACTTTCCGCTATGCCAGACTCTCTTCTGGTTCTTTCCCTCAAAGGTGCATTCCTGTACGTTGCACCGTCAGTCTCCCGCGTATTGGAATATTCCCCTGAAGAGATGGCTGGAAAATTGGTCGCTGATTACTGCCACCCTTCGGACATCGTTCCTCTGATGCGCGAGCTCAAGGAGTCTTCAACGATCCTGAGTCCACAGGAAGGACAACGCTTTGTGCCAAGCCTGCCCAACGTTCCCAAGTCGGTTAACCTCCTCTTCAGAGCCAAAACTAAGCGGGATACGTACATCTGGATAGAATGCACGGGGCGTCTACACGTTGAACCGGGTAAGGGGCGCAAAGCAATCATTTTGAGCGCTCGCCCGCGTTCAATGCCCCGATTTGGCTGGAAGCCTGCGCCTGATGTTGTATGGCAAGATCGGCTTGGTGGACGAGCGGATGTTACCTGCGAAGTGTGGGGTATGTTGAGTGTCGGCGGTACTGTGCTCTTCATGAGCGCCAACGTGAAGAATGTTCTGGGTTGGGGGATTGGCGAGATTATTGGCATGTCCTTAAATGACATTATCCCAGAGCCCTCCACCGCCGATTCTCTGGGAGCTGCACTTCAACGCGCTGCTCAAGGCAAAAACCGGAATACGGAAGTCGTCGAGTGCCGAGCCAGGCAGAAGAGCGGAGACTTGACCCACCTGAGCATCACGCTCTATCCATTACCCGCCGGTGCAGACTCCCAACCTGATCTCCGACGGCTCCCCATAGTTTGCCAGATTAGGCCCATTTCGATCAAGCCAAGTATAGAACGCGAATTGGTTACCTCTGTATCCCAGGGCAATGTATTCTTCGAGCAGGATACCGCCAAAGAAGGCAGCTGGCAGTATGAGCTGCAGCAGCTCAAGCTCGAGAACCAAAAGCTGGCGGCTGAAGTTGAGTTCCTCGAGGGATCTGTCGGGTTACAAAAACATCATCCTCAGCCAACAAATCCTATCACGAGCACTCATAACTCTGCAGAATGGACTTCTCAACATCATTCACTGAAGCGGCGGTGATTTCGCTCATTAACAAGCTGTTACCTCGAACTATTCACTTACTTTACTGCGTCATCCAACATACACGATTCTTGACCAATTGTATTTACTAATCTCTAGTCGGCGTCCGAGTCAGTCTTGTAAAACTTTGTCATATCATACTTGTCCAGTGTATCGCATTTTGTCACATTTCCTTTCCCCTTGACCCGTTCGTTTGGGTGTTACGTTTCTAGCTTCTGATGCATCCCTAATTTAGTCCTGACACCTCGGACGGGGGCGGACTTGAGCACGCCATTAGGCTACCATTTCTGCCCTTGACGTGGCATGGACATTGTGAGAGCGACATACAATGGTGTATGTACGTACGAGAGCCTCTTCTTAGCGGTGACAGCCCCAATCAATTGCATGAAAACTTGACAGCGGCTAGCGCAACCATCCACAAACTGATCCATACGTAACTTGAGACTTAACTGCGACTTATTGTGGTACAGTAAATGACCCCATGCGGCCCACTCGCACTCCGGGTCAGGCGGCACCGCCATCCCCGAGACGTTGCCCGGTTGGTTACACGTGCTTCGAAAACTGTTCTGGACGCCCCACGTAGAGAGTGTACGTATAGCAAGCTAATAAGTCAAATTCTTTTCCCCTCCTCTGCCTAGACTAAACTCTGCCCCCGCTCTGTGCAGCCGTGTACTTTCCCGCCGCGACTGTGGAGTCGTTGTGACGGGGCACGGTATTATACGTACTCTTGGGAGAACCATTTCAGATGGCGAATGATGGCTTTAGCAATGCCCTTTTTGGTTTACCGCCTACATAAGAGATGATGATACTGTATTATAATAGATTAGATCGGGACCACTGGGCAGCTCCGAGTCTGAACTGACTTACCTATGACGGGCTCAACGTGTCTCCGGATCCCCCCATCCCGTTCAAATGCAAGCTACCGCCGCTGACATGATTCCCACAAAGACTCTCCAGGACAGAATGACGGCCACAACTGCGAGCGCGGACAGACGGCACCGTTGGTAGCCGAGCCGTTTGAACCAACTTGAATTCCTGCTAGGCTCAATGTGACTCATTCGTCCCAACTCCCCAGTTTTGACAGACAAAACCCGTGAAAAAAGAACCACGGGCAATGAAACCTAGGTCATCGGTTAAAGTCGACTCGGTCTGGTCAGGAAAGCCGTTGTCCTTGCGCAAAAACTTAGCCCGTGATGATTTCGACTTGCCAGTTGGGATATGTTTGACTCCAAGGCAACCGATACATTGTTGTGGGCCGCATCCGATACTTACGTGTTCCCGGCACGAACGTCAGCCTATGCTGCGAAGAACATGGAGAGACCATTGGTTACTGAGCTGGTTCCACCTGGGAAAGTTCCGCGCTGGCGTTATCCTTCCATATGATATGATGAAAGCATACACGAGGTGACGGACAACCACAACGAAGATACGGGAAGTGTCGAAGAAAGATGATCTCGCACGTGGCACGGACTTCGATATGGTTATATCGTATGTGGCGAGGGGGTGTAGTAATGGTGACCAAAAGAGTGCTCGTCCTTGGCAAACTTTCGGCACCAAAAGTCGATGACTTGGGCCATGTACGTAAGAGACATCAGAGAATTCCTGGACGAGCGGGAGACGGTGGGGCGACCAAGAACCTCGTCCGGACGCGGCACGGGACGGGGATTCTGACTTGTTGGCCCCACAGTGGCACGGCTCAGGCACATTTCGATTATTCCAGTTGCAGCAATTCGCAACCCCGAATCGTTAAAAGCTCTTGGCAAATGACAATGAAGGGAGAAAGGGTGGAGAAATCAAAAACTCGCCGAGGGCCTGGACAACTCTTGGCACCTGCTCCCGTTTCAAAATAGGACTCGGATTGACACGGAAACGTGTAAGAGTTGACGCCGTAGTAGCAACATTCCAGAACCTACAGCGACCCTGAGTTCTGGACCCACTTTATCTGAGAAAGGGCTTGCGCACCAACTCCCTCGTGTAAATTACCTTGGTAGGTTATTCGGGCGCCCAAAGTTTTTCTTCTTCTTTTTCGCCCCTGTCATCGTCCGATGATGTCCCGGAGTAACTTACAAGCGTTTGAGTGAAAAAAAATAAAAAAAACAGGTCAGGCGGTAGTAATACCATACACCGTAGGTGGAGCTGTCAGGCAGTCATGGGTGGCCTCAGTATCCGTAAGTCGCCTTTTATGAATTGTTAATGATACCTTTTTTTATAATTTTCATGTTTTCTCAAAGGCAATACAGTTTGCTAAATGAAAATTTTTTTTTGGATGACTTTCTGAGTGTAAGATTCTTGTGGCACAAGCACCGACCGGGCCCGGCGGGCCAGCGCCAACACCAAATGCATTTGGTTCGTTGATAGAAATTTTCCTAAAATTTTTTTTTCATATCTGTACTGTGGTTGAGCGGTTCCTCGCCAATTAATAACTTAGGGAATTTGCCTTTGCGTATAAAACTCTTCCGAGGCGCTCGGGCGTGAATAATTCGGAAGTCTCATATCAGTTGATATCGACCCGGATAACAGGATTATCATGATAACGTGTACTTGCGCATTTTAGGAGCTATGAATGGGCATCTAGGTGTTGAAAAAAAAAATTCCAGGGAATTTGTGCAACAACAACACCTTGTAGCGCTCCACACGGAACACGAGAGGACCGAAAGATTGGGTTTGGTGTATCACTTGGCTGGGTGATGACTTCGTTGACTTGTACCTACTACGGACTCGGAAGCAGTGGACCACTCATTCTGGTCGACTGATCCCGCAATCATAGCTGCATGTCGCAGCGGCTTCCCTCCGACTCGGAGTAGTCTGACTGTAGGGAATGGGTAGTAGTGGATCGCTTGGCTAAGGGGATACCATGTCACGAGTGGTATTTTTTTCAAATGGAACAGTCGGTAGCCCAAAAATAGTGGGCAGTCAATCTTTTTGACTGACACGACAGTGTTGTCAGCATGTGGCTTTCAGTGCCCAGGCTGCAGCCCAACCTGATGCACACACAATTCCAACACTACCCACCTGATGCATGTGGGCAACATTCAATGATGTTGCTTGTGACAGAACTTCAAACTGGTCAAATACCTCTTCACTGGCTACACAGATTGCTTAGTGGTGGCAGAAGACCCCCTGGCTTTCGGGGAGATCTATATGCTCAAATATTTTCAGATTTTTACCTATTTTATTTGAAGCTATATTGCAATTTTTTTGAAACTGCTTGGCTTAGCCTCAGCAACACTAGACAGAAGACATCATGTTGTAAAGTGCCCTTCAGCTGCTACCACTCTGTCCAGTGAGCTTCCTGCCTCTTCTGTCACTCTCACTGGCAATCTTCCTGGTCCTTCCATACTTTCCCCTGTTTCTTTGCACAGTCACTTGTACCTGAACCCCATCTTTTGAATCAGAAGATGCATTGCCATTAGAGAATGGGCCTCATTGAACACAATGAAGATGTCTGCAAATTTTGGTATTTGTTTCTTGTGTGATGTTTTCTGTTTTGATCACATATGCCTTGTCAATATGTGGTCAAAACAGAATACCTTGCACAAGAAACAACAAAATTGCAAAAATTGCAGACATCTTTATTATGGTTTGATGAGGCCATTCTCTAATGACACCTTGGCTAACTATATTGCATGTGAAGAGCTCTTACAATATTTTCAAAATATTCACTCTTCACATTTTTCCTTGCCACCACCGGGATGCCACCCCACCTCCATGACCCCTCTGCTCACATTGTTGAGGGTGGTTACTGAACACCTCACACATTCATTGAGCTTGGGTTTGACCTCTTCCAGTGTTGGATATGCATCAGACATTGTGGTCAAACCCAAGCTCAGTATCTTGTGCCCCACCTAAAGATCTGTGAGAAAACAATGGAAGCACAAATATGTGAGACTTACAAAAAAAATTGTAAGTCTCACATATTTGTGCTTCCATTGTTTTCTCATAGATCTTTAGGTGGGGCACAAGATACTATGATGGATGTTTCTGCATGCCCCATTATCTGCATTGTCTTTTCCCTTCATGGTGAAGAGGCTGTTGTCACTTGTCACCCCTATGAGGTACTCAACACCATCAGAGGGTGCCAGTTTGGACAACTTTGATGAGTGAGGAGAGCCATGGTTTGTAGCTTCCGGGATTCAAGTGTACTCATCGTGGTATGAAACCCATCGTTATCGTGCAGGGCAGAGACACAAATCACTCAGCCTGGGAGAATGGACAGCTGCCGCCCTCGATACACAGGATCAGCGCCGTTGCTGTTCAATCGAGGCTAGAACTTGAATGAGTGCCGTTAATCTGCCTCGCCTCGCACAATCCCGGAAAGACTTTAAGCTGTTCGTGCCATACTCATCCGCATTCGCTAAATCCCTTTCTCCAGAGTTCTCACACCCTGACGGCGGAGTGTCCAGATCGAGAATGCTCTGTTTTTCGACTGAACGGTGGACGTGGAGAACCCCTGGTGTTGGCGACAGGCATGTCGACCAGCAAGGTAAGAGAGCGTCAGCAAATCTAATGCGCGGAAAAAAAACCATTAAAGGACAGGGGAACATGACGTACGATGCCAGCTTGTTAGGTGGAGTGGTTGACGAGATCCCAGGACACGATCACGACAGCAGGATTGATACAGGAATGAATGAATGTTCATCAATTGGGAAAGATAGCGAGTCCCGGCTTACCTGTGCTTGCTATTGGACTCGTCAGCAGGCGGCCACGACGCAGCATGTGTGAATGAAGCCTGCTGGCTATGCTGGACCCCTACCTTGCTATCTAGCATACCATGGTTGATGTACCACTAAAAACCTGCAGAGTTTGGCTTATCACAAGTAGGCAACGTCTGCCATCCCTTTGCGCGTGGATCTCTTACCACCCCCTCACCTCAGGAGCCACGTCTGGCCTTGGCTTGGCGTTTAACTCGGAACGTTATCGCTCGTGGCGATAATGTCATCGCGACAGAGCGGTCTGCTTCACGATTGGATGACCTCTTGTCGGACTCGTCGATCGACCTACGCGTCTTGGCTCTCGACGTGACAGCTCCTATCGCAGACATTAAGCGACAGGTAGATTTTGCAATCCATGTCTGGGGACGTATAGACGTCCTCGTTAACAACGCCGGGATTGCCACTTTTGGCGCAATTGAGGAGGTCGGGTTCGTGCGATCAACCCATCAGCTTTACCGGTCGTCGCAAAGAAGTAACACAGTTGGTTTGCAGGGCCCAGGCGATGATGGATGTGATGTAAGTCAAATTTTTCGGTGACGTGAATGTAACGAATACTGTCCTCCCTCACATGCGTCACCACCGTGAGGGTCTCATCGTGTTCATTGGAAGCCGTTCAAGTTCCGTCTTCCGTAGTCAGACCATAGTAAGTAACTTACGACGCGCACATCTAGTTTTGTCATCTCATTTGCTAATCTTAACGACATTAGGGCATCGGTTTGTAATCTGTTTCTACCTATCGGTTCCTGTAATCGACTAACCCTCCCTTGTGGACCTCAGGACCATACTCAGCGTCGAAAGCTGCTGTCCACGGTGAGCCTCTCGCTCCTTGCGTGATGGAATCGTGCTGACCCAGACGGTTGCCACCCAGCCTACGCAGAGGCGCTCTCAGCTGAGATGGTTTCTTTCGGTGTCAAGGTACTGATCGTGGTACCGGGCACCTTTGACACCAAGATCAATGCGCAGCAGCGTATCGGTACACCGCTACCGGGATACGAGCCAGCTCATGCATACATGGATGCCTTGGTCAAGAATCTCGCCAATTCTCCCAAAGGTGACCCTGCGTTGGGCTTGTAGACATCATACGTGGTGAGGGCCGTGCAGCAGGCCGCAAGTCATTACCACTCTGGCTCTTCCTTGGTGAGGACTGCATGCATGATGTACGTCCTCGCCTAGGCCAGATCGGATCGACTATGGATGAGTAGGAGGCGATGGGCACGGGACTAGGCCCTCTACCAGCTGTATCATGAATGAGGACTCGCGTACGCCAGTTAAATTATCATCAGGAGGAACTTATTCATATTCATCTACTTGCTCCCGTGTCGCTTCATTCGTGAATTCATATAACTTTTTTTGAGCTGCCTTGACGAACGGGAAAACTAACTATGTACGTACAACAAACCCGTGGAGGAATATTATAGTGAAGCTCCAACCGCCAAAAGTGTGATAGTTGTTGAATACATTGCCAAATCTCCCGGAGCCTGTCCGTATGTATACTGCGTATCGTGACATTATGCGCGCTATCCCCATGCTAGGTCTCGATGACTGCGCGCAATTAGGTCGCATACTGCTCCGTCCATTCCTTGCTAACCTGCCGCGCGCCAGCCTCATCCTCCTTATAGTGCTTCGCTACGTCTGCTGCGAGTGGATCGTCAGGGTTGGGAGAGCTGAGAAGCGCCTGTATAGACAGGAGGACAGTGCGGATCTGTAGTGCTGGAGACCATTTGTCTAGATATTACGGTCACTATAAAGGAACACTGGTTTTGAAAACAAATACGAGCGCTTGCCTTTCAAGATATCCAGACAAATCCGACCAAGCTTGTCTGAGCAGGTGGTGAATATCGTTTCGAATAACTCTGAGAAAGAAGACCGCACGCACCGATATTGGGGTGATATATTTTGGTAAGAAAACGTACTTTGGGCGGTGCCATTGGATACTCTTCAGGGAGGAATAGTTCAAGTCTGAAAACACCGTCTGCACGTAGATCAGTAACCATGGAAGCCTGTGCAGAATCAATAAACGTACTTTGGAACGGACTGCCGTCTGGGCCTTGAATAGTCACATCAAAGTACCTGAGGTTGTCCTCATGTGGAGCAGCGGAAATTCCAGGTGCCGGGTCCGCCACAAGGCGCTCTGTTTCCTGTAGTGGGCGAAGGGGTCTAAGGAGGAGGAGAAAGAAGGAGGCGTATGTTAGAATCACACACTTTGATTATCCGCTGGAAAGGTGCGTGATGAATGTCGATAGGTTATGAAATTAAAAAAGACAGACCTTTGGGAGGGCCATAAGGGTGAGGAGAAGTCTAAAGATAACGAAGACAGCGACGAGTCGGAATGACCGAGGAATGGGTAGATCTCTTCGGCTATTCCCGTTTGATTTATACGATTATGTCATACACGCGTCTTTCAATCATGTCGTCCACTCAACAACCGGATGATTGGATTCGTGTAACAAGTAGGGACGGCTTTTCTTTCATTGTCAAACGAAATGTCGTTCTTCGTAGTGGAACACTTAGAAACATGCTCGACGAACGTCGTACGTCTCACTCTTACCACTCTCACCCTTTATGCTCACGCGACCCTTTCCCTTCTCAGACAGTTTCGCAGAGGCCGTGCAAAAAGTCTGTCGTGTAGACGAGAGGTGTCTATCATATCTTACAGACCATCCTAGTTCTCACCTTCCTGACATCGCAGGGCTGCCGTGACAGAGAAATTCGTAGAATATCTTGCCTACAAGGCGACGTACGACAACGCTCCTCCGAATGAGGACATCCCTGACTTCATTGAGCGTATCGACCCCGAAATAGCCTTGGAGCTGTACGTGCAACCTTTAAAGTCCGAGTCGTTCCCGTATATCCGAACTGACATCTTCTCTAGCCTAGCTGCCGCCGACTATCTCGAGGGTGCGTATGGAGTGTTCATTTTAAGATTGGCCGCTCATACTCCTGTCATTCAGTTTGACCCTTTTGACATCATGGGTGGTTTCTGGGGCGTGTCGCGCTGGGTGGAGATCACAGTCACAAATTATTTACTTCGCTCTCCATTCATTTTAGACTGGTTTCTGACTCGAGGGATGGGACCCTGCTCGCACTGTTGTTGTGCTTGATTTGCAATGTGTTGCATCGTATGTCTCCGCGATGCATTGCAGATCAGCTATACCACCAGTGGGAGCAGCTTTAGAGCAGAGGAACCCATCAACTCAACTACCTACGAGACTGATGTTAGGTTGATGCATAGCTGTAAGTATGCAGTTATAGCATCTCATTTCATTTTCACTGGACACGCATAGCCGCATGCATAGCCGAGAGACTTTAGTTAAACGATTAGAATGAGCAGGCTGGCGTATCGTGTGATCATGCGATCATCGAACGATTTGAGCTATTGCGGTGGATAAGTCGTGGCAAGCAAGACGGCCTGGTACTCAGAAGCTCTGTGCTTCGAAAAGTAATTATACAAAGACCGTAGCAGCTAGGAGGAGCCTCGCGTCATTACAACCGAGGCGAGCGGCCGAACGCCCTCAGAGCCTGACTGGGAGAACCAGACTATCAGTACTAGTACCGTCCCGAAAATAACTCAAAGGTGGAATACGGATCCTTGATATTACTAGCTTGATCCAAGAGTACAAAATACAAAAACAGATTGTGCATCAGGGAATGACAAGTACAACATGCATCGCATCGCTCGTCCTATGCCGTTTCGTGACGTTTCGGAGCAGGTGGTCGATCAGTGGCACGGCGACCATAAGCAAGTCGATCTGCCATACGCTCAACGAAGCCGGAGTTCCCGTCCTCGTCCATCGGGATTGGACTAGGCCATGCTCCAGGAACGCCCGTGCTGGGACCTGCTGCCGCTGGCGAGACCTCAGGTGTTGTAGCATCGCCCTCGGCCGTCGGGCTGCTATTGCCACTGCCCCACCCACGCTGCATATGCCCCGTATGGGTCTGTCGCATCGACGGGACAGGAACGAAGGGGAAAGACGTCGGCAAGTGAAACTCGGGTAATCGCTCGTTGGCAATGTCAAGGCGCCGTCTACGGCGCTCGTAAGTTGGATGAGAAAAAGGAAACAATAACCTGATACTCACGCATCGTCAAAGCTATGGATGTACCGCCGGATCTGGTTGCCTTGCACCCCCAGTGCGTCCATTCCATTACGGGGGGCGCCATGTACATCGTCCATCCCGGCAGCTGGGCTGAGCTCCGACGCGTTCTCAGACTCCTCACTATACGGGCTGTGTGTGAGTATAGATCCGCACGTGTGATACTGCGAACATACCGTAGTTGCTGGAACATGCGCTGGATACGTCCAACAGCAAGAATCTTGTTCTTGATATCTTGGCGTCTTGTAGATAGATCGTTCGGCGCTGCTTGATCCATAAGAGCACGCTGTGCATCATCATCGGAAGACGAGGACTCTTCCTCGAGCTCCTCTTGTGAACATACAGACAGCACCGCAAGCAACATTTCGATGACTGTTGATAAAACATAAGTAATCCCCTCGCATGAAGCAAGGGAATACGTGCTTTTCGCCCCGACGAACGGAAGGCTCCACGTGAAGGCATCCATGAAGTTGGGTAACCAATATGGATGTGGGCGTGCATGATACTGGCGGATCGTGATGCTCTTGTTCGCATATTTGAGCACAGCACCTCGATTGTGATAGACATCGAGGTAATTCGGTGCCGAGAACACAGTGATAACAGACGGAAATTTCTTTGTTGGCGTCTTACGGAACATGACGTAGCTGTTTGACCATCAGCAGATGAAATCGAATCGGGGGACTGTACGTACCCGGCATCCTGGGCCTCGTGTCCGCGGATGACGCCCAACAACTCGTTACGCTCCAGAAACTTTATGACGGCGTCAAATCTACATCTAGCCATTAGGAAAGTTCGAGCAAAGGAATGACTTTCGCACGTGAAATAAAAAGAGCAGCCGCGGGTACTGTTGTGTCCGAACATCTGACCTGGCGGGACGGGGGACGGGTGAGGAGAAGGCTCGTTCTCGTGTCCGAAGTTTGGAACTGGGTCGGACCACAGCAAGTCGCATAGTAAACCAAATGACCCAGGCTCTTGGAATCTGTTGATCTAATAACGCGAGTCAGACACAGTGTCTTTGATTCTCGAGGCGATACGAACCCGATCTACATCCGAGATAGTGTTAAGTTCCGGGGAGATACCTCCATGGACACAGAAGAATTTGCTATCCAGCAAGCCACAGACGGGTAGTGCGCAGAAAGATTCTATGCACGCATCATATACAGTCTCACTGTACTTATGTAAACCTGCTCGGACGGTTAGAGTGTTGAGTGTAAACAAAGGAGCAGCGACAGACATTCGCGCTTGAAGGTGAAGTACTCGGTGAGATGTCGACACTCGTGATTGCCGCGAATAAGGAACAGGCGATCCGGATACCATAACTTGAGAGAATATAGATAGAGCAAGCACTAGATAGATGTTAATTCCTCATTGCGGTCAAAGGATTGCGCTACACCTACCTCGATTCCAAAACAGCCTCTGTCAACGTAATCCCCAAGGAATAGGTAGTTTGTGTCAGGCAGCTTTCCACCAACTTCAAATATCTTCATGAGATCATACTACGGGATTTACGCCAAAGCGTTTGATGAGCATAGGGGATTTGCAGCGAGCGTTCGCTCACATATTGTCCATGTATATCACCAACGACTATGTAAAATGTTCTAATCTCAGTGGGCGCATGAAGGTATCGCGAGGATGACATACCGGTCACTGGACCCTTCACTCTCAGCATATTTGGTTCTGTGGTCAGCATATCCGTACATTGTCGGAGAATCGCCAAAGCCTGGGCCTCGGTCAGGCGACCCTCGTGGATGAAGTGTTCACGCAAGAACTCTGGATTTGGTTTTTTGCGTCCATGCCGGTCAGTCGTCCAGAACTGCTCATCAGTGGGACGAGATGTCGCAGGCTGACGGACCTGCACAGGGAGAATTACGCTTTGATTAGTGCAGAGACAGATGTGGCATGGCCGGTGTCAACTACGTACACCTTTTACGTGTCGCTCACAGGTATCTGGGGGTATATCAAACGCTTGGCCGGCTTTATTCTTATCTTGGATCTGGTTCAATGCGTTTTGAAGGTGAAGTCTGCGGTCTACCATACTTGGAGCCAATGTTCGCAGTGAGGTGGGTGGAGGTATCTCTGTTAGAGGCTGGGACGCCCAAGGTCTGTTTGTGCCACACTATCAAAGACAGGAATAGTTGACGCTCACGAGGGGTTGCCAAACGTCACCTCGGCCGATTCTAGATCCGCCTCGGAAAGTCAAAGCCGTCGGGGTAGGGGTGAGACTGCGGGCCACAGCAGTCGTACGATGTCCCTACTTGGGTGCGATGCAAGGAATTTAGAACGGGGGGCACTAGGCTTTGAGGGAGCAGATATTGACCTCAACGCTGGTCTTGGTGTTGGCAGCTTGGAGAGTGAAATTCAAAAACCAACGTTGGGATGCGCTGGCGAGCAATCACCGGCCGGTTGTGACAGCTGATGTGGGTGAGAAAGCGCTTGATAGAGCTGAATCGAGTATAATAACGTGAACTTTTCGTTGGCGAGGCGCTTCTTTGTTCCTCGCCAGGGGTCATTATCTATTGATCAGGTTATTCCGATAGAGCTACTATAGTTTTGAACGATAAACACGTTACTAGCGGCGAGAATGCACGATTTCATCATGTGTAAATCGAACGCAGCATGCCAGTGGTGCACTAACAGTGAGGGGGAAAAGTAAATTTTAAAGAAAAGAAAACCGACTGCACAGGGCCGATCAGTTGTGCAATTTATAGTTAGAGCTACTTTATCCGGTCAACTCCCAACGGCCATAGCCATTTCTTAGGGTTTTGACAACGGAATGCCCGCGTATTCGTCGTATCCCAGTGCGAGGTTGAGATTCTTGAACAAGAATTAGCGTCGTACTCTTTTGATGGCAGAAACCTCGCACCTGGAGACATTGCGTCGCAGCACCCTTTAGGAGGTTATCCAAACCGCCCTAGAAGCATACTTGGTCAGTTTCAGGAACACGAGCAGAAAGCGTGGTACATACTAATACCACAGCGCGATCACTCTGGCTGTTTACTTGAAAGCCACCCACGACCCAACCGTGTTGATCCTGCACATCCTTGACTTCCACAACATTCTTTTGAAGGCGCACGAGCTTTTCTTCAGCGTACTTCTTTTCATACAACGTCCTAAGCTCCAGAGCGGAAAGGGGCTTGCTGAGGGGCATGCTCAGCACGGAAACGATCCCGCTGAACCATGGTGCGACGGTGGGCACAAATGCGATTCTCATGTTCTCCACCCCGGGAGATAGGAGTCGTGAAAGGTGTACCCCTGCCTCACGCTCGTGTATATGGTCAGTCAGCGAGTACGCACGCACACCGCCCCTAAGGCTCTGAGGGCTAACTTTTGGGACCGTCATGGGACGCCCGTCTGGATCTTGAGCACCTGCAACGGTACCTGCTCCACTGTAGCCTGACATCGCAAACACCGAGGGCCACGAAGGGCGCGTGAGATATGGGAGCAACGGTGCAGCCAGCAACTGTGTCGATGTTGCAAAACAGCCAGGGTTTGCGATACGTTTCGCGCTGCGAATCATATCCCGAGAGTACAGTTCTGACAAGCAAAGCAACGCAATTGACATTCAAATTGTGCACTATCTTACATAGACGGGGGATTCTCACCAGGAAGCCCGTACGTCCATCCACTCTCAAAGCGATAGTCTGCACTAAGATCGACTATAACACTTGCATCCCCATTGCCACCCGAGCGCTCTGTTGTACCACGGTCAATGGCATCAACAAAGGGCTTCGCTGCACCATTAGGCAACGCAAGGACCCATGCATCAACATCTCCGTTTTTCTCCATCTTTTGCACGTCTTCTGTTGAAAGGTTGGAGTACGTGATTGGTGATTTCGAGTATCCTTCAAGCGGGTAGCCCGCGAGCTGGCGAGATGAGACATGCGTAAGGTTCAGAAACGGGTGCCCGGAGAGGAGAGTTGTCAGCGCCTGTCCTGTGTATCCCCTTGCTCCAATCAGAGCAAGTCTCTTCTCTTCTGTGGAGGTAGGCGGTGGCGCAGCGGTGGCGTAGCCTCGCGCCGACCCTGGCATACGACGCACCAGAGTCGAGTATGATCGGCTGCCATTGGAAGAAGTGGGAGGACGATGCGGGGTTGCTGATGGACCAACTGGAAGGTAGGACCGGTCGATGCGACCATTCTCTTCAAATTCTCTGACAACACGTTCTACTTCGCTGACATTTTGAAGGCCATACCAAAACAGGGTCTTCCCGGAGCGGGTGAAGCTGCCGTCCGCGCGCTCGAAGTGCCACGAACGATTCTCGTCATCCGCATGAGCGGTCCAGAACAGTCGGCGATGATCCCTACGAACGGCATTGAAGATATTGTCGATAACGTTGTTGAGAATACCATTGCGTGACGTGAGAAGTTTTGTCATGACAGGAATTTCACCTTCCGGGTGAGATACGATCGCAACAACCTCCAAGGGTTCATCGCCGTAAAGTGTGTAAGGCGTTTTTTTGAGATTATTGAGCACTTCAGTAACGCTCTGGTTCTCGGCTAGAACGTCGGGATCACGGTCGCGAATGACTTGGCGGAGGCGATCCGCGCCAAGCGAATCAATAGAGTCGTGTTTGAACAGCTTGTAACCACGGCGAATAAGAGTACCCGCTCCGCTATCAGTGAAAAGCTCTTTCTGTAAAGAGTCCGGAGAGATGATGGCGACCGACGAGGAGCGAGGTAGGTGGTCCAGGAGTTCTTTGATCTCTCTGAGCTTCAACTTTGTTCCATACTTGACCCAAGGTTGTTTCATGAGATCACTGTATTCCTGTAGAGAGGTTTCATAACCGTCCAAAGCGGCATTACGAGAAAGGCGCTTACCTCGTCCAAGTTAATCACGTCCAGCTTTTCACCGGTAACGCCGTGAAAGAGGCCACCCTTATCATTCAGGTAGACGATTTTGAGAGGTTCAAGCTCTTTCGCGAGTTCTCCCGCTGCAATGTCGGCGTTGACATTGAGTATTTGGCCATCGGCGCTCTCGGCTAAACTGGTAAGAATAGGCAACGCGCCGGCACGAATGGATGCCTCGAGAGGGCGTTTGTCGACCCGTGTGATCTTTCCAACGAGACCATACTTGTCCCGATCGAGATAGTCTGCGGTGAATACGCCTGAATTGATGGGCCGGGCTCTCGTGCCAAGCTTCTCCAATGCAGAAACGATTTTCAAGTTTTCATCTAGGAATACGCGGCGAGCAATTTGCAAGGTTTTTGCGTCTTTGAAAGGATCAGAAGAGATGAACGAACAATGGCAGAAAGAGCGCACCTGTGATGCGAATGCCATCGATGTATTCTGGAACGACACCGCCACGTTCCATGGTTTCGTTTAACTGAGGCCCTGCACCATGAAGAATGACAGGATAAAGGCCGACACGATAGAGAAAGCTGAGGCTTAGAGCGAATTCATCGAGTTGTCCTAGGACAGCACCGCCAACTTTTATGACGGCGAACTTGGCTGGTTGTGAAGGATTGGAGGATGATGAAAATATGCGAAGGTAGCGCTCGACCTCGCGCTTAGTACCGATAGAGTACAATAGTCTGGTGATAGTTTCCTGTGACACGTTATGACTGATGAGAGAAATGATAAGAATTGAACATACTCTGTCTGTTTGTGCGACTGATTGAATAGACCTGTTTAAGAGATAAAAACTATTTTTATTGAAAATGGGACGACAGTGACGGAGAGCGAGTCTGAAGGACATGACGGTTTGATGTCAAAGAGGGAAAGATAAGATTAGATAGTTTTTTTGGACACATTCGGAGGTTACCGAAGGGGGAGGGACTCGACCTGCGAGCGAGGCTATGCCCAGTCATTTTATGTGAATAACTCTCGACGGACCACCATGTCCTCCTCGGACCCCCCTCAACTTCGTCTTTCCCTCCCTCAATCCGCTTCTACTTTTAAACGCTCTTTTGAACAATTCGGTTTCGATCTTGAAGCTACCGTCGATTCAACTGTAGTGGCCAGTTCCAGTGGAACCGATGAACATCGTCCCGGCCCAAGCAATGGCGACAGGAACAAGCGAGCTCGAAGCAGTAGTGTTACACCAAACACTGCAGAGCAAGCTCGTTCTATGGACAGTTCCCCCAGTTCAAGTTCATCCCACACAATATCTTCCGCTTCACCCAACCACACCGGTATCAATCACAGGGACGCACCGCCCGCCACCGCACAAACGCGCCATCCACAGGCGCTAGAAAATGATTCGCTATTCTCTCCCAATTCGGTTGGCGAACCGAGTCTCCCGTCTTCAGCGTTGTTCGACGCACGACCCTCGGAAGCCTCCCCCGTCGAACCCCCGACTTCTTCCGCTTGGTCCAATCCGCCGTCCTTAATTAATTCCAACTCGCAGCACAATGAACAATTTCGCCTCTCTATGGAACGTTTCCATGCTTTTGATAGTCAGATTTCCACCATTCGCGCCCGCCCTGCCCCGCTTCCTTTCCACATCCCTCCCAGCTCCCCCACGTTGCCACCCTTGACCCTTTCCTCCCCAGTTGAGCATCCGCATCCCCATTCACGCTTGAATTCTGCCGTATCTCTACCATCAGTAGAGTCCTTGAACTATACGTCCACCTCCATGACTTCGCAAACACCTGCATCCGTTCCTCCACCACCTGCACCACCTTCAATTTCTACTCCCTCCGATCAGTACCATTCTGACATGGCGTCTATCGGTTTAGAAGAGTTTAGGGAGTTCAGAGACATGATGGGCTTCCCTGAACGACATATCAGCTCCTCGAGCATGGACCGTCTCCCTGCCAGGGCTCATTATCAAAGTCCCCCTCTGCTTGAATCAGAACGACCCCAAGTTGGCCGACCCTTCCGATGTCCTCCTTCCAGACATATACCCGAGAACATTTCGAGAAACTTGACCCTTCAACAGTGGTCCTCAGACCGTAGGGGTGCCACACTTGGTGACTCCGACGACGAGTTCGGTGGTCGTTCCGTCGGTACCAACTTGCAAGGCAGAAGGTCATTAGACCTTCCTAGGCCTCGTCTTGACTCCTCACTTCTTGCTAATAGATTAAGAAGGTCAATGCAGAGCCAAGCGACACATCCGACTTCCGGTCGAGTATCCCCGCCTAGGTTCCCTCCGTCACAAATTGAACCAAACTCGACGCAGTCTGTGAATAACTCTCGTACACAAGAGTCTGAACGGGTCAATAGACATGAACCCTGGTCATCTCAACCTCCCCCAAGGCGGCCCATCTTAGCTGGCGCTTTTCGCACTCTAGCAGAAAGACTTGGGCGTGGGAGGCAGAGGACAAATCATACTGCCGATGGTGGGGCCGAGAGATCCCGTAGCCCAGCTGCCGGTGTTTCCCCCAGTTTGTATCTTTTTACCAGTTCGATGTGGTCACTAATCTGGCTGAAATTTCCCAGCTCCTGCGTACGACGATTGGGTCTTTGCCTCTCCTGACTTTTCATCGCCAGAAGACATTTCCTATGGATTGGATCTTCCGATGCCATCTCATTGGCTCGACGACGAGATTCCTTACTCGAGACTTTCTATACCACCCTCGCGTGTTTTCAGGGACCCTGCAATTTCAGGGCAAGCTCCATGGCGGAGTTCAATTCCCTCAAACGATACCCCGGAAGATCATATCCTCTCCCTCCTGCACCGACCGTCAGCGACAATACCATCTGACGAATCGACACAGTCGGGTGAGTGAACCATCTCCCGCCGAGGTTTTGCCCCGTGCAGCCTTTTATCCGACTCTAAGCATTTATGGTGTATAGACTCCGTCTGGCGGCGCCTCTCCTATCCTGACTACCTTCCTCCACATCTTCCACCTGCCCGTACTAGCAATGGTCGCGGTGATGGAACAATCGACGCACCTTTGACACGTGCTACACATCCCCCCGAATCTTCCAGCACTGGTACAGGCGCCTCCGCTTCGGAGGTGACCACGGGATGGCGACGGAGTCCCGCCCGTGCAGAACCAAACTACGAGCTTGTGCATGGACGTGACGCGGGTTCTGGCCCCATGACAACCCCCTCGTTGGGTGACCGACCGCGAACTGACCGATCTTCCGTGTCTATGCGAGAACTTATTGATCGTCATCTCCATCTTCAACCACCCTCTCGCATCCCACCTAACGATACAAGCACGCGAAGGTCGTCAGAGGTCTACCGATTACCCCCGGAAGCAGGGAATGCAGTGGCCTTCGATGCGGATGCATTTAGGCCGGACGTGTTGCCGGACGTGCCCTTTTCGAGTCAGGCTGCGGCCTTCTTTGCCTCCCGTACGCCATCGTCTACCGTCGAATCTGCATCTCTACGTCACCCAGACACCATTGGTCCTGACCACATAAGTGCCCCTTCGATGTTCTCTTGGACAAGCCGGTTTGAAGAGGACTTCGCTGCGATGTCAGCTTCGCGCCTGCGTGCAATGGTTGAGGAGAGAAGACATCGTATGTCCCCGGAGCCGGACCGCCAGAGTACGATACGCCGATTCCCCGCAGAACAACCGATACCGTCTGCCTCCACATCTCGGCCCCTAGATATAGAGGAATTTCAGCATGGACCCTTCCGCGCTACTCTCGAACGCGTGGAGAGACAAGAACGGCGACAGGAGCAGCAACGCATGATGGAGCGACAAGCAGAGATTGACCGGTTACGCTCGCGACTAAATGAGCTGCAGTCTCTAGACAGATCGGTCAACTCAACTCGTGTGCCATCCTTACCTCCACTAAGGCTTGATCGTGATGTTTCGGTTTTGGAGGCTCCTCACAGAATGCCGTCACCTACGCCTTCAGCGAATGTCGAACCATCTGTAGGCTATTCTCACACCCTACTTCGAGTCATACTAACACCTCCCTTAGTCTTTCCGCTCCGACTTGGAAGCAATGCATCGTCCGCGAAGCTGGCAGAGAGGGAGGGGAGCCAGGTCTTCCTGGCTTCATTCTGATGACGAGCCGGCGCCGTGGCGTAACGCCTCTGGTATCACATCGACCACTTTCCCGCACCCGATGCCTCGTGCACATTCGCCAACACGTCCCCTTCCCGAGAGCCGCGGTGTTCGCACAGTATCTGAGCGTGAACGCGAGCGCGAGCGCCGCAGCCGACCTGAGACTTTGGAGCTATGGAGCCCCGGAGATCTGGACGACCCCTTCAGCAGCTTGGCAACATCACCTACAGGTGATGGTGGGTTTTTGGCCCGTAGCTTGGCCCGTATGCGTGGAGATCTTCCCAGCACGGATAGGCAGCAGCAACGCCGCGAGCCACGCGGCCATTCGTCGTGGAATTTCGACCCCGGGCGTTCTACGTCAAGGGAGCCACACGCAGATGCGCTGCGCGGAATCCGCCCGCTCTGGGCCACCCATACTCATACTCTAGGTCCTTGGGGAACGGGAACTGAATCGCGCGAGGAAACCCTCGCTGGGGGTTCGAACGTGTTGACACCGGCAGATGCCATCCCACGTGGACGCCGTCGCCGTGCCAATCAGTCAGCCCTGCCCTCACCAGGGCACAATGGGTCTGAGGAGGAGCGACCCTCTACAGCTCGCCGGGCGTCATCCACATCACGCTATGCGGCGGCTCGGAGGGCAATCCGTGATCCCATTTTCGATCGAGTCCAAAGGATGGTCCGTGGCAGTCCGCGAGAGGGTGGATTTTTCGGTCGATACCCCCGACGCAATCCCGGCGATTTCATCGTGAGTTGGGCTTTCTTGATGACTCTGCTTCGCTGGCTAATATTCTTCAATATCTGCAGCGCGATGAGGACTTTGACTCCTCATACGAGAGTCTGCTGTCTCTGGCTGCGACCATTGGCGAAGTGCGGCCGCGCCATACCCCCGACCATGTCATCGAGGCGTTGCCGAGTTCCACGTTCAAAGTGTGGCGCAATGCTGAGAGTGACCAGCGCTGCCCCATCTGTTTGGACGATGTGAGCCACTCTGCAGCTACTCGAGGTCGTCTGATCCCTCTAATCCGACCTGTTTACAGTATCAAGAGGACGACCCAGTCATGAAATTGTCCGATTGCTCGCATTGGCTACACAAGAATTGTTTGCAGGTAAGAAGTCACAGGGCTTGGCGCATCCTCCAAGCTAATTTACTCGATGTAGCAATGGCTCAAGGGTGCCACCACCTGTCCCGTCTGTCGCGAGCGCGTTCGTGCGCCCCAGTCTGGCCGTCGGGATCGCGGAGCCCAGGTAGATCCCCAGCCAGGTTCAATTCGCGCTGCAGAACGCAACGCGCTCGATATTGTCCGTGAGATCCGGGAGCAAGTGCGCATGGCCCTCCCTGACATGGCGCCGGGAGGTTCTCGCTCCGAGGCTATACCCAACAACCGAGGCAGGTCGCAAATCGAGAGGGAGATCGACGAGGAAGAGACTATGCCGCAGGAGGAGACCATGTCGTTCGATTGGGAAATATCGGATGCTATCTAGACCCCGCCCATCTATGAAGTTGATAAATCTTTTTTTTTTTTGTACCTGGCGACGAACTTGCGGTAATCACAGCTACGTATATCTAACTTTTGTGTTCTCCCCTGGCCTCGTCGCATATATCTGTACAATTTTGTCACTATCACCCGTGTTTGATTTTTGCACCAGGCTATTTAGTATTGTATGTTTTCCCATTTTCCACAAATGATCAGTTGGAGTGCACGACTATATACAGTATGTTCCGCCAGCCGTAACTGGAAAGAAGAACCCGTCGTCCATTCTGTCGCGTACATGGCCATCTCGGTCAGTATGCGGAAAGCGATGCCACGTCCCCACGCGGGCCAGGTCGGCCGTACAGTGGGAACCGATTCCTTTCAGCGTTCCATTTTCCACCGAAACCAACATTCCATTTTCCGCTAAGCCCATCATAAAATCTAACACATGAGAACCTCGATGCGGGGTGAATCACAACTGGAACACCTATCCTATTACATCAATTGGAATTGGGTGCTGCAAGGCCCGCGTTTGGATTTCCTGAGCCTTTCGTCTTGGGCGCCAAGAGTAATTTAGAAGACCATTATAGGGGTACAAAGGTCTAACATGTTTACGTGTCATAAACTCCGGTGTCGTTTAAGCCAATTCGTAGTTCTCTTTTCCTCCCTTCTCAATGCCCTGCAATATCAAAAGATCGTCGTCATAGTCTGGCTCTCTGTGGCCGGCCAATATATGCACTCACCCTCTTAAATGCGGGTCTATGGAGATGGGTGCCAGGTCAGAAAGGACGACTGTTTGAGATATAAGTAATACAACGCCTACCTCTCATGAACGCGCTCAACCCAAGCCTTTGTTTTGGGGCCGATCAAGCTTGGTGCACGAGCAGCGGCGGCGTCTAGGGGGAAAGACATCATAAAATCGGCCATCGTTGGATTTGGGCCACCAGCGAACCATCCGGTGGGAGACTTCTCAAGTGTGTCTTCGACCTGTAATTAGGGTGAGGTGAGAACCCAGCATATGTGAGAAGGGTAACGGCGGCGCACATATTTCATAGACACATCCAATTGGCCCGCGACTATTTTGGCGTCGAGAGCGGAGAAGAGGGGCTTAAGGAGCGGACGAAGGAAAAACGGAGCTTTGGCGGGTACCATAGAAAAAATGAATCGAGTAACGAGAAGAGGCATCAGCGAGCCTTCGGAAAAGTGAGTGACTGGTGGGCTCGCGGTTAGCCATTTCAAACCGGGCTACGAAGGAAATAGATGTTACAATATAGGTCTGCGAGTTCGCCCTCTTTAGGTGGAGTAGCGCGGTCGTTCCCATACTTATTGATAATGTACTCTTGGTTAACATATCAGTAAAAAGCGAGAATGGAAGACGGGGCACGCACGGATTATGGCACCGCTCTCGGCGAGAGTAATGTCGCCATCGGTGATGATAGGAGATTTTCCCAGTGGGTGAACGTTTCGCAGTTCTTTTGGTGCAAGCATTTCTGGGTACGTTGGTGCAACTTGATCTCATAGGAACGTTAAACTCTTCCTTGAAGTGTATCAGTAAAGCAGCACCGAAGAGTGAGCTGGGACATACAAGGACCCAGAGCACGCGCTGAGAACGCGAGTTGTTGAGATGGTGGACGACGATATTTCCTGACATGGCTGGATACGTGTGAAAGCAAGGTACGCATAAATCACGAAGGAGGACAACATGTTTCCAAATATGGATTGACGGTAAATTCCAAAAAGTAGGTGTGTCTTGGTATATAAAACGCAGATTGACCGACTCGTTTCACTTGACCATGGTCTCGGTCACCCTTCTCGCCCTTCTTTCTTCTTTATTATTGTTTCTCTTTCGCCGCTACTCACGTCCCCTTCCCCTACGCCCGGCCCATCTCCGTGGCCACTGCTCGGTAATCTCACAGACCTGAGAGCGAATGAATTATGGTGCTCGCCACTGATTGGGCTAAGCGCTACGGTCGGTCATAAAATGCCAGCGATACAACCCTCTCAACCCATCCTAGGCGACGTTGTATATCTCCATCTCTTTGGCCAGGGTCTCATCTTCCTCAGCTCTCCTACCGCAGTCTTCGAACTCATGGAAAAGCGGAATGTAATCTATTCTGACAGGGCTCCTCTCGTGATGGTCACAGAGCTGTTCGTCCTTTACGTCGCTCATCACTCTGCTAATCGTGACTATTCTCTACTAGCTGCGGTGCTGGGCACATGGTGCGCGGTCTAGCAAATTGCTTCATGCCCTTCCCATTTGGTCGACTTTTAGGTTGCCTTTACGCGTTCGGGCGAGGAGTTCCGCCGTCAGCGACGCATCATGGCACGCGGTCTTGCGCAAAGCAGAATTCCTCAATACTACCCACTCATCGCCGCATCCACCCGTCCGCTCTTGCGTAATTTGCTTGCCTCGAGTGGTGGCGATTTCGTTCCCGCTATCCGGAGATATGCTGGTGGCCTCAACTTGAACGTCGTCTACGGTCTTGAAGCAACGCGTGATGACGACCCTGCGCTTCTCAAGGTGGAAACGGCGACTGATCTCTTGGCCAATCATATCACAGCTGGTAGCGGTCTTTGGGCAGTCGATATCCTCCCGTTCCGTTTGTCTCTGCTCACCATTCGGACACATGTAACCAATAACCACTGACGAGATTGTAATACTTTAGTGAAATATCTTCCCTCGTGGTTCCCTGGTGCAGGCTTCCAACGCAAGGCCAAGACATGGAAGGAGATAATCGTTGACTCTGTTGAATTTCCTTTTACCCTTCTCAAGGCAAACATGGTATTCTTCTGTGTAATATTCAGCATATATGCGTGACTCTATAACCAGACCTTCCTCACAGAATGCTGGTACTGCGCCTCCTTCCTTCTGCTCAACCTTGCTGCAGGAATCGGACCCTGCAACAGCCGCCTTCGCTATCGACGAATTTGACATCAAATGGACTGCAAACTCAATGTACGCTGCGAGCATGGAAACAGTAAGCAAATTCCTTCATTGGTCTTGAGTTTTTCCCTCAGCTTGTTATGCAGACGATAGCTTTCACTCAACAACTCTTTCTGGCGATGCTCAAGTACCCGGAGTACCTAAAGCGTGCTCAAGCGGAGCTTGATAGTGTACTTGGTCCCGGTCCTGCCCGTTTTCCGACATTCGAAGACAGACCCCACTTACCGTTTCTCGACGCCTTGTTTTCTGAAACGATGCGCTGGAGCGTACCCGTTCCGCTTGGTGCGTCGCCTACATCTGGCTCCGAGTGATGATCCGTACTTCACATGATTTAGGCCTCCCACATAGAGTGATGCAAAATGACGTTTATGATGGACATTTTATCCCAGAAGGTTCTCTGGTCGTCGCTAACATTTGGGCAATGTTACGCGATCCCGAAGTTTTTCCGGATCCTGAACGCTTCAACCCCGAACGCTACCTCGAGAAAGTTGACGAAAAGACCGCTCGGCGGCGCGACCCCGCGTA
>WTXI01000417.1:0-27995 GCA_022376515.1 Lactifluus volemus
ATGGCTATCGTCTGAAAGTGCAAAGTGACCACCGTGGAGGATTATCAACTGTGCGCCGATGGAGGTTAGCGGTCACGAGTAATGAACCATGGTCTCGTTCACCTGAGCAACGTCATTTCCTGGATACGCTGTGCTCCATCCCTTTCTAAAAGCGGCGGCATTCACCTCAAATAGTGCCCATACGCAATGGCAAACTTGACGTTCCGCTCCAACTTGGCCCATGCGCGTGGAAATGCACGTAGTTGAAGATCAGGCGCATACAGCCGACAAAGGTCGATGTGTCCAATTAATTCAGGGTGAAAACGATTCAGCAACTCGAACTGGGCATCAAAATACGTGTCCAAGAAGATGCAAAGGCGTTCATGTTCTTGGTCGGTCTCCATCGAATCGGTTACATGCGCAGGAAGAGAAATGTTGTCAAGGCATCGTCGATACGTGTCAACATCGAAATCGATTGGAATCCCATTGACATGATGGACCGATCCTACAATATAGTCGATGCGACCCTCGTGGATCTCCAAAAGTCTCGACAGGCCATCAATGTCAAGAGCGGAAATGTATTCGGTCTCGAGCCCAACAAGGAGCCTAAGAGACGAGGAATAGGTATCGCAGAGGCGATGAGCCTCATCCAGGAAAGCCTCAAATTGTTTCATCAGGAATTCAACGGAGGCATCATTCTTGAAAACAATTAGTTTATCAAAGTAGCATACAGTACGATCCCATCACCTCCTCGGGGTAAAGATCCTCTGCACGGTAGCGTGGTACATGTTCAGTCAGGCCGTAGACCTCGAATCCCTGATTCAGCGCCTCCTTTACGACGTCTTCCAAAAGACCAGTGGCATGCTTGCAGAATTGTCCGGAGTGCGAATGATGACTATGTGGCATGAGCGAAAAGAGATTGGTGGGAAATCCGCTCGAATGCAGGGACCGCGCGGGCCGATCTTGGGTCTTTCCCACGGTTTCATTTTTGACACTGCTTGACTCAAACTAGATTCCAGAACAGAATCAACCCTTGTACAAATATCCAAAGACCTGGGCCGTGCTAAAGAGACCGCTAGGTCCCCCTAGGGGTGTCTACGAATAGACCTCCTAGTATTTGCAAATACTATCGCACCCTGATGTATGCTTCTGGTTCCTGTGTGAACCCAACGCCGCAGGTGGAGATTCTTCGTAGATGTCACAGGGGGACCCCTCGTGAACTCGTGGGGTCTTCCCATTTGTGAGACTTATTCGGATTCGGAAGCAATCTCATTTCCGCTTGGTTCGTGCTGTCGGATGCTTCGCGTAGACCACGGGGGGGTTGGAGCAGCTTTACATATTGGACTAGTGGCTAAAAGTTCGGGAAATTCTGCTTCATGCAGGTTCCGGGATGCTCTTACTGACGGAGGGCCATAAGCGGGAAGCTAGAAGACGTGTCAAGATCAGATAACGGCAGAACAGACCCTTGTAACGCAACGTTCTAGAGCATTGGAAAAAAGGCCTAGAAGCCAGGACTACACCCGGGCTTGCGGTAAAGCGCCGCTCACAATTATCGAACGGTATAGTACTATCTGCGGACAGGTTAGCGGCGACGCAATCGCAAGCCTGAGCGCCAGAATGAGGTGTCAATCATTAGGCGAATTTTTATGATTCATGAATTCGTTGCGCTCAGGGTCAAATGGGTAACGCATACATTTCGGGAAGGCACTTTCCCAGGTCGTACGAGTGCCGGCGCCGCGGCAATACACGAGGAGGTTATGACGGCCATCTCCCCCGATCCTTTTACCTGCACACGACCAACAACTCTCGGACGGTGGTCCAATACGGACATCAATTAAACGTTGAAAGGGGTGTAGCTACTCCCCCTAGCACCAATGTGCATGTTGGCGAGCGGTTAGCGGCCACCAGTGAGCGTGGCAACTGGGAACAAGGGATTTCCACACCCCGTCTTATGACTCAGTAATCGTGCTCAAGGTAGAGTCGCGCCCCCATCTACTTGTGCTCCTTTCACGTCCTAGGCACATCTATCTCCCTTGTTTCACCATTATTCCATGCTTTAAGCTCGTTCAACGGGTGTTAGGAGGATGAAGCGCATAATCTTCCTGTCTGGAGTGAGCAGAGGTAGCCCACCGTGACCTCGGTCTTACAGTAGATTAGTACAGCAAGGAAGGGGGAAACGCAGAAAGAAGGCAGTCGTGTGCTCCATGAACCAACCCCCAAAAATATTTTTAGATTGGACGCTCACTCGTCACCACGGGCACATTTTGTTAAGCCTCCGAGTCTGACCAACGGTGACTCATCTACTATAGTTGATGTCCCACACCCTGCGACCACGTAGAACTCAAAGACTTTTTGCAGATAGGGTGGTTGCGACTCGTCGGCTGTGAATTTTTATTCCAAGTTATGTGATCGAGGAGTCTAGAGTCGGAGCAGAACTAGCGGTGAAAGGGTTAGGCAGAAACATGAGGTGGTGTGGTGGGAGTGAGGTTTGTAGCCGCTTTTGTCATTTGCAAAACCAGTGATTATCCAACCGCATTGGCTACCCCCTTGTCCCAGACTTCGCTACCCTATCGCAAAACGGGACGCCGTTCAATACATTCCTATCCATCCCGAGACTGACCAATTGAAGAGTATGCGAGACGCAGTTACCTATCTCACGAAAGCGCTGGCTAAGTGATAGCTACGATGGGACTTTCAGACAAGCACAGGGGCAGGAAGAGAGGAACGAACTATATTTTGGACCTCCGCCACCTTCTGGGACTGTCCATTGGACATCCTGCGTCGGAACTTTAACATCACAGAGCTTACAGTGGATGCAGTTCTAGACGACGACGACGGTTAGCGCCCGAGGCCCTGAGAGGGGAATCCTATCCTTTACCTGAGCATTGATCACCAGTTTCTTTCCCCCCCACCCTTCCTTTCCCGACGACCCATCCTCGTCATCCACGTACTCATACACGCCCGCAGGACATGCCCTCCCCAACAGCCCGGCGTAATCCTGCACGTTGACCCGCACATGCTCTCCCCGACACTCTGAACGCTCAACCAGCCCGTCCTCTTCCCTCCGCACACGAAGGTGCGCAGGTTGATCCTCGGCGTGATTTGTTCCTGTGAGAGAGAGTGCCGTCATAAGGTCGGTCGACAACGGAGGCTGCGGGGCTGGATATTTGATCGGGTTGCATTGGGATGCTCGACGCGTATGAGCTGCGTCAGTCACGCGGGAAGAGTTGCGGAATGTCCACGGTGTACGGCCTTTAAGAAGGAGGCTATCGATACCGGAGTATACGATTCCGCCAAAGATACCGAGAGATGTATTGAAAGATGGCCGTAGGTTTCGCACTTCATAGAGTTCAGAGAAGACCCAACTCTCCTTGAAAGCTTTGTCATAGGCACTCATGTCGGCGGGGGAACCATCGTCGGCCGAAAGGACGTCAAAAGCGGCCTCCGCCACCAACATGCCGGTTTTCATCGCGTTATGCGTCCCTTTAATCTTTGCAACGTTCACAAACCCTGCGGAGCACCCGATAAGTGCACCACCGGGGAAGTACAACTTTGGGAGAGATTGAAGGCCACCCTCATTCAACGTACGCGCACCATAAGCTATGCGTGTGGAGTCGCCTGAGAGAAGCTTCGCGAAGTATGGATGATGTTTCATGCGCTGGCGGAATGTTAGAAAAACGGAGAGTAAGCCAACGGCGATACTCGCCTGGAGCTCCCAGTATGGACTCAAATATGGATTGGCGTAGTCAAGTCCAATAACGAGACCGAGACTGACGAGACCGTCGGCCATGTGGTACACCCAGCCACCACCGTACGTATGCATGTCGAGGGGCCAACCCATTGTGTGAACAACCTCACCCGGGCGATACTGACTCGGATCTACGCGCCAAACCTCCTTGACGCCAATACCATAGGTCTGTGGATCCGAATCCGCCTGAAGGTTGAAACGGCGGACCGCAGTCTTCGTGAGGGAACCCCGTGCCCCCTCTGCCAAAAGAGTGACTTTTGCGCGGAACTCCATGCCAGGTTCAAAGTTATCCTTCGGTTTTCCCTTTCGATCAATGCCTACATCGTTCAGTCTCACACCCGCGACTGCCTTACCATCTTCAGAGTACAGAAGGGACGAGCCCGCGAAGCCCGGATAAAGTTCCACGCCAGACTCTTCTGCAATCTCGCCAAGCCACGACGTGAACTTTGAGAGAGAGACGATATAGTTGCCTCTATTGCCCATCTGAGGAGGGTGCGGGATCGGGAAGGAATAGCGCGACGTGAAGAAGCGCATTGAAGACGAGCTTGTCGGCTGTGTAAGGGGGTGTCCATCTCTATCTCTCCAGTTCGGAAGTAGCTCGTTCAGAGCACGAGGTTCGATAACAGCACCGGAGAGTATGTGTGAACCTGGACTCTGTAGTTGAGATTGGGCACGGTCGCAGCAGTGTGTGCTTACCTATTTCGCTCCCTTTTTCAATGACAACAACGCGTATCTCTCTACCCTTTTCCTGCTCAAGCTGCTTGAGCCGAATTGCGGCGCTGAGGCCCGCGGGGCCTCCTCCGACGATGCAAACATCGACCTCATCGGAGACACGCTTCACAGAGCAGAGATCTATATTTTCATTCCTTCTACGTGCAGATGATTGAAATTCACGAGACTGCAATCTCGCGAGTGTTCTACGAACACTGGCAGCTCGAAGCATCTGTTCTCGTCGTCGTGTCGTGGACAGTTGAGGACGCGAAATCACGTGGGATGGGCTTTGACCTTCTAAGGAAACGGGACCCCTAAGACCGCCAATCTCCTCTCTCTACTGTATCGCGTGCCAGTGACGCTGCATCCGGGTTCTCTCGCCTTCTGTCATCTTTGTTCTAGACTGTTCACTCTCTGTCGTGTATACTTACAACGCTGTCGTAAGGCCTCCTTACTCATGTGCAACGTCACTGGCAGGCGGAAAATGTCTCACACGATGACCTGGTTCAAGTTGTCTAGCGGCTGTGCGAACAGCCTACTGCGATAATATGGTTGTCTTTACGTGTAACGACATTTCTGTAGCGCGCATACATTGCGGGGCTCTCCATTTGGCTGCCGAACGGGTGGCAGACTCATCACTGACCAATCCCTGACCTTCCCGGAATTCGGGATGTGTTGCGGCCATGCAGTCGCCTCACCAAAAGGTTTTGAATGCGAAATCTAAAGCCAACGGTACTCATATTGGGCTTGGGAAGGCGCCGACATCTACCTGAACATACTTCCGCATGAGCTTGTAACTGAGAGTTTGCATTCGAGGATCTCAGTAAGGAGGTAACCTGGAACACTATGCACAACCGAGGCGTGTGCCCCTCTACAGTCCTTCATTCGCACACCTTAGTGCCACAGGCCATCCGGGTGACTAGCGGACTAGGTCAGAGGGGAGCATAGGCGTACGCAAGGCCATGCTGCTATCCAGCCAGTCAAAATCACATATCCGTGACTGAAATAACAATCCATCCAGATCAAAGGATGATATGACTAACCCAAGCACTGGCGTAGTCCGAGTCGATCCGAAGCATATGGCATCAAGCTTGGAGAATGGAACACTGCACGGAGAAGTGTCCTGGCTGCCTTTATAAGCAAACACTTCAAGTTGTTATGCCATAGTAGTCTGCCTCGTCGCTCACGACTGACTTCTATATGGCGGGCTGCAACCATGTTTAGCAACTAGGCTTGGCAACGCCAGGGATGCTACCATCTTGGTTCTGACCAATATGCCCCGGGGCGAGCCCTCCTTGGTTGTACGGATGACTGGAATTCATTAGACCACTTTGATGATCCAACTACAGACGTCGCCGCATGTTTGGGCCATCTCCTCTATGTGAGACAAAACTTCAGCTTCGTGATTGGCAAACGTGTTGCTTGATAAAATGTTCGTTACTCGGTAGTGCGTGTCTATCCAAAAATTGTATACAACCTTTGCCACTTGAAATTTTATTAGCACCCATGTATGTGTTGTGCGTACCTCGTAAAATAGCTGCCACTTGGAAATTTTATGGCTGCTGATGCCGTCATTTTGCACGTGTGTCTAACATCTGACCATCGGTCTGCGCAGAGCATGGACTAATGCTACTGTAGGCTAGGTAAATAGTCTCGACGACTAACACTCATTTCACCTTCGTTACTCGTAATTAGCAGCCCAAAGTTGGCTACGATCAGTCGTTAGCATATTTGAGAATGATCTGAACATGAGGTGGAGGATGTCCCTCACGACAACAATGACGGTCCTCGCACTTTTTGATGGCGTATCTCATATCGTCGACGTAGTCACGCCACCTACTGGCCGCCGCGCGAGCTGTCTACCCTGAGCCAGTGGACGCCTCTACGTGTGCAAACAGGCTTCACAATCAAGCAATCAGGTCGCATGAATTGTCGACACCGGACGCTACTCAATCAACCATCATCTATTCGATTGACTCGAAAACGTGTGAAGCAGAGCATATCAGACAAATCTGTAACTGAACTTGGTGCACCATCTGTATTGTTGTCAATTTGAGCTATCCTGCTACGTGGTGTATGAGCCTACTAGTACAAGACAAGACATTTCTTCAGTCCAATGACGGCTGGAAACAGTGAAGAGTATGGAAAGGTGAACATTGGGCTGGAGGTGTTCTGGCTGGTGTCGTTTTGTCTTCCACACATGAAACAGAGACCGGAAGATCCTGCGGTGTGCGAGCCGAGCTCTACATTCGCACGGATAAGTCAGCGTGAGACAAAGGTGGCGCGCCCTTTTTTGGAGTAGTGACAATCGGTGGCCAAGAAAGTCAGAGACGACGAATGAGGCGTGGGAGTGGGAGGAAACGCGACTTGCTCGAGGCAGCAACAACGGGTGGAAACACGCCACCCTCCAGCTGCACTCACACTCACTACCATGTCTTTAGCGTGTACACCGGTACGTTCTCCAAGTCCCTCAATGCGCGTAACAGCTGTGCTCACTATTTGCAGACGCATGACTGGTTCTCAGACCTTCTCACAGGAGGCCTCATTCTTGGGCTTTGCATCTCCTACGCGCCTCAAGTACGTCTACATTCTTGCAAACCCGAACTACCCGGGTCATATCGATAATACCTCTGACCGTTCCAACAGCATTACCGCATCATTAGCAAGGGTTCTTCAGAAGGATTCAGCCCATGGTTCCTCCTTTTGGGGAGTACCTCTTCCGCGTCTGGTATGCTCAATATGTATGTGCGCTCGCTACCCTTCCCCCATTTCCATTGCTCTAGGCGATTCTCAATCCCAAGTCCAGGGTTGTTATGCAGCAAGCAGTGATTAGTTGTTGTCGCTACTATGTGCGTCGGTCTTGCCCCTGTCCAAGCATGACCATCGCTCATTGAGGGCGACAGAGTGCTTTAGACTGCCTCGAGACCGTAGCTGGGGTCATTCAAGTTGGAACCCAGTGGTTTTTGTTTTCTGTCGTGTGCGTGAGTTTCAACATCCCACGCAGTTCTACAAGCTGACTATTATCTCCCAGTCTCATCCTCTACATAATATACTTTCCGCCTCACCTCAAATATGTCACCTTCGATATCGAAGGCGATGAATCGCAACCACCAGAACGCGTCAAGACAAATCTCAAGTCAGATAGTTGGCGTCTCTCTATAGTACTCTCCTGGATAGTTTTCATCCACCTGTATGTCTTTCATTAATCCAAGATTTTACTAGCGCTCACGCCATTCCTGAAACAGAGCCTTCTGTACTTTCGTCACCTTCATGCTTCTGTCGTCTTCGCCGTCCGACCCTTCTGGCTCTCAACGGCAACTCCATATGTGGGCAACCTTCCTTGGCATCTCATCTGCCGTTCTCGCGGCCTTGCAATATGCTCCCCAGATCGTCCACACCTATCGTCTCAAGCTGGTCGGCGCGCTCAGCGTACCGATGATGATGATCCAGACACCAGGTGGCATCATCATGGTGATCAGCATCATGATCCGGTGAGCTTCCATAAGTGATCCGCTGGACACTTTTTTATCTGACCTCGGTCCAGACCAGGTACCAACTGGACGAGTAAGCCGCAGCTTGTCCTCTCCGCGATCGTACCTTCTTTCCTTACATTTCCCTTTTTTTAAGGTTGGATCATGTTCCTAGTTGCAGCCATCATGCAGGGAATTCTCCTCGTCATGTGCCTCGTTTGGAAAGTCCGCCAACGCAAGAGTCATATCGACGACTTTGGCCATCCACTGACAGATAGGCCGCTCCCGGAGCCTCCCATCACCGATGACGAAGATTCGATCGACGAAGCCGAAGATGATCTTATTTCTATTAGCCACGAGGAAGCAGAAGGAGCGCCTCTTCTGCGCGATCGCAGGAGGAGGAAGAAGATTAGGAGACGTAAGTGGTGGACCAAGTGGATAGGAATGACCAAGTGATCATCGCACATCAACAAGCATCTACATGAATATACACACTATATGAGTACTGTAGACCGTGATCGTCACTTACACCGTCTCATTGCCTACTCTTTTCTTTTCTTCTTTTTTTTTCGCTTGGGGCTCGAATTCCGACAAGGGTTTATTCCGGTAGATCATACACGGTTCGCATAACATGATCCGCCTTCCGTCCAGTATGCTTGATGAACCCGATAAAGTCTAGCGTGTGCAGCGCTCGCACAAACCGTGCCTGCACGTGCATCTTCCACTCTTCCTCATCCTCCGTCATCTGACCGTCGCTCTCCCCGGCCACCATGTGACTCCGCTGGCTCTCGATGACCTGCGAAAATGATTCGTACCAGTCGTATACATTGATCATCCGTCCCGCCTCGAGGTAGCGGCGGAAGAGGATGCTCGCATCAGGAAGTTTCCATATCGGCAGCCGAGCCGGCTCCGAGCCGTCGCTTGCCAAAGGGAGGAAAGTCTGAGGTTGAAGAAGCGCCGAAATGATGCTAGCACGAGGAGCCGGGTTGAACATCTTTTTGAGGTGCGTTTGGGGTCAACACAAAAATAGAATGACGGAGACGCGAGGAATTGATGGCTGACCTCAGAGGGAAATGGTGTTGAACCCGTATGCCAGATCTCCCATAGACGGAGGTCCTCGAGGTTGATGATATGTTCTCTGGACTCTATGTATCAGCCTTGGAGCAAAGGCGAAGGTGTTGCAAGAGGCTTACTGGAAGTACCCTATTAACCAGTCCCCAAATTCATCCGCAATCCGTGGTGGGTCGGATGTGCCCTCCCCGTCATCCTCGTGCTCGAGCAGTCTGGCGGTGGTCACGACGCGCTCTCGCGCTTGCTGAATTTCGTCTCTGTGGTCAGGAAACTCGTCTAGGAAAGACCGCAATTCCCGCAGCAACGTCTGGAGCTTTTCTCCAGGCAGCTTCCTGAGCACGCACAGAGTAAGAAACGCGGAGGGAAGGAAAATGAGGAGACTGACTTTGTCATCGTCCCGAGGTACTTTCCTTCTCGCGACAGCCCACCCCTCAGGCTCGCACTCATCATCTCGAGTGGGGTTTTGTCTGTTTCTGCACTACGATAACCAAGGTCGAGCATCACTTGCTGTACTTTGCGCATCATCCCAAAGGCAAGCTTTAGTTGGCATAAATGAGAGAGGAAGTCTTTCCGTGCCTCAGCTACGGAAGCCAATAGCCCAGCAACATCATTTACCGGCCAACTACCATCATGAGATGCCAGTTCCTGGGGACCAAATGACCAAGAAAACAGCGACGTAAGGAAGGCGGCAGCGTCGGGGTCTGAGAGCTTCTTGGTGGCGAGATCGACAGATGGTGTGCCAAGTAGTTCATCTTGTACGAAGACGGTCAGTGGTTCGTCGAAATGCTTCAGATGAGCAAGTTGAAGAATCAACAAAACCCCTTCCACGGAAGCGGAGTTGCGGTAGAAAAAATCGAGTAGGAAATCGAGAGTTTCGGGGCCAACCATGATGTCCGGGTCGAAATCGGGGTCGAAAAACGTCTGAGGGATTGGTTGATTGTGTTGTATAAGAAATGCATGAATGTTCCATACACACCTCGGCAACTACTTTCTCCAAAAATTCAGTTCCGGAAGGAATGGTGAATGCTTCTACCCGAAGCAAGGATAGCACGGACTGCGGGTATATCGCATAGAGGAAGGGTGAATGTGGTGACAACAGCGCGAGGACAAAGATTAGGGGAAGTTGGGGCACGTAAGAGCTACAGTACCCTCAATGAGCGAACGTCATAATCTAAAGGATAGTTGCTTGCCTGCAGATACAGAACACATCTTGAATGACTGAGTGATCGAATTGCTCAAAGTCGTGAATAAAGACCACTAGCTGCGGAGGCGATTCAGGACCCTCTGAGATGTCAATACCACACGCCCTTACGGATGAACGCACACGACTTACCAGCAGCATCCCGGAGAACGCCATGCCAGACCTTGAGTAGTTCGATGTCATAATTGGCCAACGATGTCGTGGGTTTTCGTTTTACTGAGAAGAAGAACACAGTGCTCAGCCTTTGAGCGTCTAGTATCACAACATATATGCCTCACTGTCTTGACCAATGGGAGGGCGATCCACAAACCCAGTGACTAGGGTTTTCATGGCGGACATAATATTCGGGCAGTCGGATGGGTAAAGGTGTGTGATGTATGAACCGGGTGGCAGATCCTCGTCTTCGATTTCCTCTGTTTGACTCGCCTCGAGTCGACTAGCGACGTTGGAAATAAGTCCTTGACTCGTTGAACAACCTAACCCCTGCTATATAATACTGTATATTCTCTCGGTAGGGGAAGGCGTACCTGATATCGCTACGACAGGTAGCTCGGCATAGGGTAAGCCAGGAAGGACGTCGTCGTATGCACGATGTACGCATCGAACGATATCATTCACAGTAGGTGTATGGATGGAGTTTACAATATGCTAGGCCTCGATGCTTAACACCAGTGCCGCGTGGAGAGACAGATGATACGCACTTGTATCCTATCAAAACACTTTTTCCACGCAGCTTTGTACAGGTTGAAGCGTGATGCATAGCCTCCTGGGAGGTCCCTCTCGTCAAAGGGTGTATATCCTTCGACAAGTAGTCGATCCGCATCGTCTTCCGAGTCATCGTGTTCTAGTTCCACAAAGGGTTATGAATGACCGCAGACGGAGGAGGGTGTCACACACCCACGGAGGTTTCGTCAGGGGCAAGGTAAATAACGGGCTATTGTACGGTTAGCGAACCCTAGAAACCCTTCGATCAAAAGGACGTCCTAACTTGAGTAGGATCAACATCTTGTCGTGTCAAAGACATTCGATTCTGAGCCGGCTGTTGGCTAAGCGTAGCGTCTATGTGACGGGCGCGGTGACATAACTGCAATCAATCGGGTCGGTGGTTATAGCAACGACTACATTAGATCCCTAGTCAAAGGGCGAACTACGAAAAACAAGTTAAAAAATAATGCAGTACCACCAGTATCTACCGGTGGCGACATTTTGAAAAACAGGTAAATAAGTCGTGAAGATACAGCTTGTAAAAGTGTCTCGCCAGGAGATATAATCAACCAACTCCTACAGTGAGAGTAAGCTAATGTACAAATGGAAGGAAGAGGCCACCAAGATGATGACCCAAAATCTCGAGAAATGTTGCATCGCCGCATTCGAAGAGGGAGGGATGGTGGCAGTGGCAGTGGTAGTAGTTGATGAAGAAGCGGGTGCCGAGGATGAGCTAGGGATAGAGCGATACGAGGATGACGTTAGTGTCGAAACGGGGATGGCCTCAGAAAGTATGGAGGTGGACACTGGGTAAAGATGTTCCGAAAGCACCGAGGATGGCACGGGTATGGTGGATGTCAACTCAGCGACTGGGGATTCGAATGATCCTTTCATCTGATCCAATCTAAGGTGGTTTTTCAACAAGAGTCAACACCAATAACGTTTGAGGAGTGTACTGACGAAAAGTTTGGGGAATATGCCAGCGAGGCATTTGACAAATTGATCGATGAGAATTCCACATAGCTATAAGAAGACACGAGTCAGCGAGATGTCATTCTCTCGTAAGGCCTCATACTAAGTGTTTGAGTTTGGCCCAGCAATCCGATTTGGCTTTAATGAGACAAAGATTCAATAAATTCTCAGCCTCGCGTTTGGGAATTAGCTTACCGTGAAAGTCAATGAATGATTTGTTGAGACATCGATTGGTTCAATCTGCTGTATCAATCTCTATAGTTTTGTTAGTTGGAATGAAATTGGAGTAGCTACAGACGAGCCTGATTGCCTGAGAACAACGCAACATAGCACGGTCCCATGTCTGCCAATAAGGGTTTTACTCCATCATCCAACCACTGAACTACACAGGGCTCCCCTCCGTGGCATACGGTCTGCGCATTGGGTTCGACCACCTGTAGGGTCAGGTGAGGTCGGAACCAATTACAGAATTTCGTCTCGGAGTGCAGCGTACATAGAGAGCTCCAAATACAGCTTGGAGATAGGCTAAGGCCATAGTTGCGAAGCCGGGGCTGCTTCGCAAACGCATCGCCTGACGAGATAGAGAAGGGAGAAAAAAAGAGTGACGATGAACGGAGAAATGACGAGAGAACGCTGGCAAAAGGTAACTTTGAGTCCCTCGGCCGAGGATCGTTTCCGGGTAACGACGATGGTAACCGAGACCAGCCGATGTATAGACTGCGTTCGCTTACATGACTCGCTCGCAAACTTCTAGAGGATTACGGATGTACTTAAGTACGGTAAGATAGCTATCCCCTTTCCCTTGTCCCTTAAAATATCTGGGCGGGCGGGTTTTGACATTGACATGTGGGCGTTGATTAATGATGATATTACGTATAACCTATACGGGTATAAATAAACCTGGTCCCCCCTTGGTCTTTTTTTTCTCTTACCATCGACTTTTGCTCTCGTTGCAATTACAACTCACCTTCTTTTTCCCCTTCCACTCTTTATCATACACCCTAAAATGTTCTCGTCCCTCGTCGCTCTCTCTCTTGCTGCCATTCTCCCATCAGCTCTTGCCACCGTTTACGTGAGTTGCACAGTATTCCCTCACAATTCCAACTCATATCTTGTTGAAGGTAACTGAACCCGTTGCCAGCACTAGCTTGGCAGGGGGCAAGCCAGCAGCGATTAAATGGCAGGATGATGGCAACGCACCCACCCTCGCGAACTTTGGACCTGCCGCCATTGCTCTTTGTGTTGGCAGCCAGATACAGCAGGTTTGCCACTGTTCCGCTTCTTTGTCTTATTAATTCTGACTGTCCAATAGATTGTTCTGCAAGTGATATCTACCAACACCGATGTTTCTAAAGTCAACACTATAAATTGGACACCAACTGCCACCGCTGGCCCCGATTCTGACGCATAGTGAGCGTTATATTCTTTCACGTCATAAGAGATTGCTAATTTTTCCCGGTAGCTTTATCAAGTTCACATCGAATGGCCTTCAGGATATCCACAATCCTCAGTACCCCGCCGAGGCGTTCTCTGCCAAGTTCCGGTGAGTAATATCACCTGGCCCTGACTCTGAAATTCACTCTTGTAAATAGTATGACTGACATGACGGGCGCGTTCAATTCCACCATCATGGGGTTGATCAATGGGGCATCTTCTGCCGGGACTGCAGCACCTACAACCCCGGCTGCAAGCAGCAGTGGTACTGGTGCTTCTAAAGCACCCTTGGTCACTACGACGGCCGTCCAATCGAGTGCCAGTGCCCATGCCAGTAGCTCATCAAATGCTAATGGTGCCGGCCGTATTGTGGTGCATGGTGTCCTCGGTGCAACCGGTGTTGCTGCTCTTGCCTTAGCGTTCTTCCTTTGACAGGCATGATGATTCATGTTTTGCTCTAGCTTGTCCATTTATGAGTCTCTTTGGCGTTTGTGCTGTCGCTGTCGTAAGTTCGTACCACACAATCGACCAGTCCTATGTCCACACCGCAATAACGACGTCACGATACGTCTACTGCATCGCCTTAGGCATTTCATTAATATACCAACGGGGATTTGCTCTCACTTGCATTGATTTTGCGTGTTCTGGCCCAACTGAAACAGATGCACACCCGTATCAAGCACCAAGTTATGCTCAGTTCCATGCGTTGAATATTTCGTTAGGGCTCAAACAATGCAGGGGAAACTCCCAAGGTGCCTTCTGCGGAATACTCGTCCGTAAATAAAACGTAGATGGGTTTCAGTTCTTAGCGCCATAGAACCCAGCAATCGAGAAAGCTCTGGATGATCCTATGTCCTTCAATAAGCGTCAGTCACTCGAAATCAAAGTTGTGATAGCTACATGCCCAGCATGTGGCTGAAGTGTAGGCACAGAAGGACCTATGTTGCGTAGACCAAGGGTTCCGTTATGAACGGCACATGTTGTTCATGCCGGGTTAACGCCGACAACCTTGCGGGCAGCAAGGTCATCCGAAGGGATTAAAGGCACAAACCAATGCTAGCTATATTCTGAATCCAAAGCTACTGTAGTACAGTACTTCAGGTAGGCGTAACGCTGGCAAACAAAAAGTTCATTATGTTCTCTGGTGTTTCTAAAGTGATTCCCGAACCGCGCGCTCAATGTCTGTGTTGCAAGGGGCGAAGAATGCATCGGCGTGTACCGCATGGCGACCATATGGCACCACATATTTCCAAATATAGACAAACTTTTTCACGGTTAGGCACTTTGGCAGTTTAGTTTATTGTAAACTGGCTGCGAGCCCCACCACTGTCTGTGATGTCGAGTACGACTACTGAACCTCCCAAAAAGTCTCAATCAAAGTCAAAGTCTAAGGAGAAGCGTCAGGGATTGTCAAAAGCCAATGGGACGGAACGTCTCAAGACGATCGTGCGCAGGTTGCCACCGAACTTGCCTGAGCACATATTTTGGGAGTCCGTGCAAACGTGGGTGACCGACGATACCGTCCTTTGGAAGGAATTCTGGCCTGGAAAACTGAGGAAGAAGTGAGTGCCCGAATACACAAAAAGTTCGTCTTTTTGGTGGCGTTACGATGACAGTGTAAATTTCAAGGCTGAACAGGGAGAACGTACACTCCCGTGCATACATCGCCTTCAAGACTGAGGATCTTGTCGCCAAATTCAGCCGCGAGTACGGCGGACACGTATTCAGAGATAAATCAGGTGTGTATTCTCGATTCTTATGGCTAGGAGAAGGGATCATGATCTGACTTCTTGTTATCAGGGAACGAATCATATGCTGTAGTCGAGTTTGCGCCGTATCAAAAGTTGCCGCTGGAGAAAAAAAAGGTGGACACCAGGAATGCTACGATTGATCAAGGCATGTTTCCACCTCCTCAACGTCTATCTTTATCTAATCGACAGTGTCAGACGAGGATTACATCGCATTCCTACGATCCTTAGAAGCTCCGTCAACAAAGCCCCACGATGCTGACCAACTCTTGGAAATGCTGGGTTTGTATCGCGCATATATTCCCAGGGTTGCTTTCGCTTATACACTCGCTCTCTTTAAGTTGCCTCTACCGAGCGACCCGCCATGCCCGTGTCAACGCCTCTTTTGGACGCCCTAAAGGCGGAGAAATCTGCACAGCGGGACAAGGAAGCCATCCAAAGGAACCACCCTCACTACAAGGACGCCACTCATGTATCCAAGAAGGACGACTCCAAGAAGAAGGCTCCAGCTCCTGCTTCCGCGCCTAAGCAAGGTGGCGAATCGGCTGCACCGCTAGGCAAGCGAGCAGCGAAGAGGGCCGCTGCCGCAGCAGCAGCAGCCCAGAAGGCGACTCCTCAACCCGGCTCCTCGATGGCCGGAAGCGCACCTGCTGCCCCACCTTCTACTAAGCCCCCGCCTTCTCCTAGCAAGAACAAGTCTGCGCGGGTTAGCAAGCGACATGCGGCATCGTCTCAAGCCCAGTCATCACATGAGGCACAATCGTCCAACAAGTCACCACCATCCAGTCTAGCCGTTCCCGCGGAAGCCGAGTCACCCGCATCGGCACCTCTCTCCCCTCCTCCTGCGACGTCGTCCGACGGTCCTGGAAGACGGCCGCGGCCGGTGCTTGGCATCGCATCTCGGCAATTCGAAGTCGCTCTCAGCGGTGCTGGCGTTTCCAAGACCGGCGGCGGTGGCAGGCGCGAGCGAGGAGCGGACAAGGAAGAAGAAAGGGAGAAGGACGCTGCCGTGACCAAGGACGGCCCGTCTAGGGAGAGGAAGGAGGGCGGTGGGGGTAGGAAGAAGAAGAAAGAGGACGACGCGCTGGGCGGGCGTCAGCCTGGCGTCTTGCCCACTCCTACTATACTGAAGCGTGAGGCCAAACCGCAACTTCCACGCCCCGTTCAGCAGCAGCCTTCAGCAGACGCAACGTTCACAGCCGGTGATGTGGCGTCATCGAATACCGGTGGTGCCACCCCCGGGGGTGGCCGTGGTTCCGGAAAACGCGGGAGAGGAAGGGGCAGAGGCGGACATAGAGGAGCATCGGCGACGGCAGCGGATTCATAAACGGAGAGAGAGAGATGCCTGCCCCGTTACACCGCTCTATCTCAGGCGAAGACTTTTTGGCAGATTTTTCTTGCTCTGGGTTGGAGGTTTACTTCCTTGGTCCACCACACGAGGCCATCAAGTGCGCATCGTGTCACGTTTTCAGCACCCCGGACACTGGAGTATTTGTTTTTTTGCACCTGCCGGACGGAGCCGTTGTTGAAGGGTTTCCTCAACTGGGACGGGGCCCAGATCCATGCAAAGCCGATGGTTCTGTGGAGTGCGTTTGCAGAAGAAATTTGTTGTAGTGTTTTGATACATGCAACCCACGTTTATCTTTGGCGTCGCGGTTCGAAATCTACATTGTTGTTGAAGAAAGAAAGAAAAGGATCTAACTCCTTCGAACTGCCCGGCCCGTGTTGTAAAAGTGTGCGCTACATGATGCTTTGGCCACCCAGTACAGTATCGCGATGTTTAGCATCTCTTTCGACGACGAGTCCCTGAACCCTACAACCCTTCAAGTTCTTCTAGTGCGACTATATACCAACTTTAGACACCAATACGACTCATTGACTCTGAGCTATGTTTTCTACCCGGGCCCCTGACTTGGAGTTGGTGGTGAGTGAGTTGAAGTTCAGAGTCATCAAGGGGCTACTGAAATACGCCTACGTTTATGGATAGCACTAGTAGGACTAGTCATGGCCTCAACCTGGGAGGTGAGATTATGCTCACATCCACAAAAATTCAAAGGCTTACACGAATCAGTTGGAGTATTCTTCAGTTGCCCGCGCATTTATTGCAAACCTCCAAAGTTCCTCCAGAACGAATCGCATTCGATTCGAATAGTCTACCCAGACGATATGGGCGTTGGATTTACAGGCATGTTCAACATGTTCTTACCTCGATCGCGTATCCCAGTGGTAGATATCGGAGCTCTGGACGATATCATTACAAGAAACGGTCATCATCCCTCTGAAATGTCCCGACCTCTTTTGTTCTTCATCTTCTTTGTTAGCGGCAAGGGTGTACTTCTTCATGGGCCGCCATGCGAAGGAGTCTGGCGCCACCTTCATCAACATCACGGCATCCGTCTTAACAAGTTAACGGTTTGGCGAATCGAACAAATTAGTCGTCGGTTTGTTCAGCCTAGCGCGGAAGACGCAGCTCTGCATTATCTTCATATCTGAAATTGACTCATTCCTACTACGAGAGCGTAGTCAGAATGATCTTGAAGCGACCGCAATGATGAAAGCAGAAATCATGGTGTATGTTGCCTCTGATTTTCTTTTACCATGATACCAGTTTCTCAATTTCATCCAAGTCTGGGATGGCCTTCTCTCGGGCTCGGATCGGATATTGACACTACGCGCCACGAATAGAATTCAAGACATTGACTCAGCATTCCTTAGGCGAATGCCAAACCAATTTACACTCTCCTTGCCTGATACTGCATGACGTGAGAGGATACTTTCATTGGTAAGTTGAATCGCTTAGTTGATTCCCATGTGCTGTCCTGAATGACTAACTAGCATTTATCCCTGGATCTACCTCTTGCTCCTCAATTCCTTTGCGCACTTTGACCAAGTTTTTTGAAGGGAAATCTGTATTGGATTTGAAGGAAATTATATCAAAATGCGAGCATGTTACCTGCCCGTGAGATTATGTCCAAGGGGACGTCACACTTCTTGCGCGTGGCCAAGAGGTATGTCGGCGTTGGCTCATCTGATTACATGTCCTGCACAGGGCTTTGATCTGCGTCCGCTCACGATCAAGGACTTATTGTCCAGGCGTCTCGATGCCATCAGTGTTATTGTACAGCTAACGTGTGATGCAAACGCCTTATTCCGGGCCACAGCCACCTTTCTGCCCATTCTCATTCAACTGATGTCCAGGTCTGTCAATTGGCTCAATAACACAATGGCCCGGGTTTATTACTTGTCATGTACCTTCTGTCATCAGGTGGAGTACGCCCATTTGAGGGTGCGCCCCTTGCGAGGTGATCTATGATTCACGCCTATTCTTCCCAATTCCTTAGGTAAATGATACCCATCCTATTGGTTCATCACTGGGTAAAATTTACTGACGAAATTTACCCGGCGAGGAACCGATACAGTAACGGGATTTACCTATGCACCTTGTTGCGCCTGAACGGAGCCTTCCCCTCAGTACTGAGATGCAACCTATAAATCGATCCCATGTAACTGTGATTTACTAGCATCAGTAACTCCTATGTCTAGCAGTCCACTTATTGCACTTGCCGAAATCATCTCGCAAGGGGCGCAGACCCTCGAATCGGCGTATTCGAAACAGGGACTTTCCTTCCCTTCTCTTGACGAAAATTTCAAGCCTACACCTCTCGATGATAACCCTGAGCTCGCCGCTACAACACGCCTAATCGTTGCGGCTGCGTACCAGATCATCGCAACCGTGAGGTCCCTCTTGAGACAATTCAAGACTATGCTCCGGCGATGTACCTAACTTCCTCCCTTGGTCTTGTCGAAGAGGCCGATGTTGCTGATGCCATCAAAGGCGCTGGTCCAAATGTGCGTGCGTGACTCGTATCAAAGGGAGTTACAAAGCTCATTACATTACCTAGGGCCTACATGTGAAAGATATTGGTGCCAAAACGGGCGTTGACTCCACCAAACTTGGTACGTGAATATCAAATTTATATATATTCTGAAGAAACTAAGCGACCTTTCTTCGTATGGTAGCCCGCATCCTTCGGTACCTTGCTAGTCGTCATGTCTTCAGGGAGGTATCCCCGGACGTATATACGAACAACCGCATTTCTTCTTTTCTTGTTAAAGCCAAACCTCTTGAAGAGCTCAGGAAAGAGTGAGCAGATCATTAATCTCTCCTCAATTGTGTGTTCGATTAACTATTTTTCCGTCTTGCAGCAAACTTACCAAGTACGAGGATGCTCCTGCTGCGGCGTTTGTGGGCCATGTGTACGTGTTGCTTTTTCATTGTGGTAACTATATTCTCCAATCTGCTACTAGTGCGGACGAAGCGTTCAAAGGTGCTGCATCCATGAGCTCTTATATAACAAGTGGGTCAGAATCTGTCGGGTCGCCTTGGAACCTCGCCACCGGACGAAATGGATCGATTTGGCAGTGGTACCAGGAGCCGGATAATGTCTGGCGTTTCCATCGCTTTACGGCGGCAATGAAAGGCGGCGCCGATCGCTTCCCTCCCTCAATCTACACCGACAGTATCGATTGGAAATCTATCACAGCCGACAGCATTGTGGTTGACATTGGTGGAAATGTTGGCAAAGTGGCATATGAATTGTACAAATCGTTCCCACACCTCAAATACGTCATTCAAGATCTCCCCCCCGTCGTAAAAGACGCAAAGGACGTAAGGCATTCCTACTCGAGCGTTCTCCACGCCTGACGAATCGTGATAACTCAGTTCTGGGCTGAAGTAGCTCCCAAGGCGGTAGAAGATGGGCGCGTAAAGCTCGAATGTAATCTTTTATTATTGCTCGGACGCAGTCGTATTCCTCACCGAGTGTAGGCCAGGACTTTTTCAAGCCTCAATTGGCCAAGGCCCCTGCGATTTACGTCCTTCGCTTTATCCTCCATGACTGGGCGGATGGCCCATGCATCGAGATCATGAAGAACTTGCGCGAAGCTGCTGGGCCAGACACACGTCTGGTCGTCTTCGAAGGCGTGATGCCTCATGTATGTTCCGTCCCGGATGGTCCTCCTCCTCCTCCATCGCCGCTTCTCGGAAATCTTGGAGCAGGCCTGGGAGCTTTTATCACGATGCTTGACCTGCAGGTGCGATAAAAGCTTCATGGACCGTACTGAGGCCTGCCTGACGCAACACGTGTTCGTTATGCAGATGTTCACTCTCCTCAATGGTCAAGAGCGCACAGTTGAGCAGTTCGTCAATCTTGGGCTCGCTACGGGCTGGAAGCTGGAGGGTCTAAAGCCTGGACCGCTGACCTCATTCATTTTCACTCCTCATCATATTAGCTAAGGCAAGATACTGACGATGATTGGGTCGTGATTCTATGAATAGGTTAGGAAGAATATGATAATGTGAGGCTGCTTATGTGCAGGGGGGGGGATTTGCAAAAGAATATCGGAATCACAATTTGGCCTGGGCAATTAGATATGGCATATTTGTACCAACTTAGGTATACTGTATGAAGCTTTCCGAGTCCTTCTCTTGTGATTTGAATTAGGGTTGTGACTGAATGAAGCTCTGAATGGACGCGCCAGCGCCGTACAGTACCGCGGGAAAGTGTGTCCACTTTGGTAGTGTGGGAAATGTTTGCGTGGCGCAAAGTCAACAACTTGGACTCTGTACTCCGAGTCAGCCCTGAGCTCAGTGCTCAGGTCCTAACTAGTCATTGGACGGTGAGTTTGCTTCTTATCCACCTTGGTAGGATTCTACCCCTTTCGATGATGAGCCCAAATTCACATCAAGCTCAACAGTCTAATGGATTCATTTCCATTTGATGACCTTATTCTGCAATCCTGATTCCCTCTCCCCTCTTTTCTGATGCGATTTCGATACCCTTTAACTCAACATTATCCATTTCTTTCTAGGTTTCTGGGAGAACTCGGCGGTTTCGTAATAAATGTTGTAGTATTAGAACCCCGTCTAACGTCGAGTTCATTGGCTCAATGTCCTGCCGAGCAAGCACTGAAGGCCTTTCAAGTTTTTGGTTTGCTTCAATAACGTGGTGCTGATCAGCATGAGCAATGACAGGACACACGACATTCGTTGCTAGAGCAATTGAAGCAAATGCGCACTGGGGTACCGTTCGCAAGTACAACCAACCATTCCAATAACTTGAATGTGGGAGGCACACATTTTACTACAGAGTACTCAGAGAAGTTTGAAAATATTTACTAGGAGAATGTATCACGATCTCAATAGTGCAGCGATATGCATTCTGACTTGGCTGAGGTTTGATGAGCTTGAGCGTGAGAAGGCCTGAGAGCTTAGGTGGCTGTTCTCGGACGTGGAAGTAACATTACGCTGTTCAGTCGAGCTGATACCATTGAAAGGGCACAGGCGAATGAGTAAGGTAACATGAGTTTCAGGTTGTTCGGTTGATCGCAACCGATTTGGCGCCATTCATCGAGCTCACCAACTTATGAAATGACCTCCATCGAAATGAAATATCAATAGGCATCAATTCCTGTCGCCAAACCACTCATAGCACAACTACCACAGGCGGAAAGCACAGGGAAGATAACGTCGATAAGATCCTAAAAATGGGTAATGTGTCTGACCTTTTAATGGTAAATACGGCTTCCGTTAAATTCCAGTCCAGCGTCCGTTACTTCTTCCTACTATACACGGCGTAGTCTACTCCCTCATCTTGAGGGTCCCGAGAAGACAATAACTTACCTAGAGGCACAATATGTGCCTCACAGATAGCAGAGAAATAGAACTCGTGCTCAGAGTTGTGGGGAAGAACGAGGTTGTGGGCAATCTCGTGCGCCAGCGTGAAATACCTTTCGAAGACACATCAGCCAGCTGCCAGTGGTAAAGCATAAACCTTGGGAACCGTACCAGGAAATAAAGGCTTTGCTGAAATCACCTTGCTGGACTTCATGATCGTCTGAAAGATACAACTAAGAATGAAGGTTGGAGAAGCGTAGCAACTCTGAACGTACGCCAGGCTTCGTAGTATCGTAAATTCATGAATAAACTTCCGCCCCTATTGAACGCGACAAGTTGCCCTTCAGTATCGGCAAATATGTGCAAACTACTCGGCGGGATCTTGTAAACTGCCACCAGGGGATTGAGTACATAGATGAAGCGGGCAAGCGCATCGCGTTTGCGTTGAATGAGCGTATCACGCTCTGGAAGATCTGTAAATACGAGAGGTCGATGTTTGGTCACTGAGGTCAGTAAAAAAAATCGTACCCTCTGCTGCGAAAACCTGCACACCACCCATACTACCTATATTTGACGATTGTAAGCGGATAAAAGGATCATACAGAACGCTGCCAGTGAAACACGTGCCGACAAATTGAGGTCCCCCGTCCGACCAGAAACATCGCAGTATCCCTCGTCCAGCGACTCCTTTATTACTTGCATCTCCTCTCGGTTCCGTAGTAGATTATTCCTCTCAGGCGCACATGCCTTGAAGCCATGTCGATGTTGTTGGCTAGTTGATACGGGGCATGAGATGATTACCAGCGTGTCATACTTGCAAAACGTACCGATGTTGCTCAGTGGAGTGACAATAGGGCCAGGTCGAGAACTAGGTTGAGAAGACTGGGCGAGTGGCCTTGATGGCCCCGGAAGGGAAACGCTTCCAGGCATGGCAGGGTATGGTGGTGGTGATACCTCTCTTTTTGAGGTGCCTGGTTTCGGGCGCAGAAAGCGCCCAAGATCACTTATTGTGGAAGTCGGGCGTTTCGGGGCTTGTTCAAGACCAGTCTTTTGCGGAACTGGAGCTATAGCCCCCGGCCCACCAGTTGGCGCGGACATAATCTTTGTGTGCGGATCTTGTACAGCCATGTCCGAATCCGACACCAATGTAGCCCTTGATTCCCTCTTTGCTTTCTCGGTGGCTTCGCGCTCAGCATTCTGCCGTCGTAGAATCCTGTCGACTAGCGAAGAAGGCCAAATAAGTCAGCCGTCTAAGGAAGACAACGAATGGAAAGGGTTGTACCATTATATCCCCGCCGCTTGAGAGCCTTTAGATCGGTCGAGAGGATGGTCATGAATAAAAGGGCATCATTGACCTTGTGTGACTCAAGATGAACCGGCATAATGAAATTGAGACCCTAGGGATCATCAAAAGAACGAAATCACTCTTCCATCAGTGTACTCACTCGTACATGTCTACTTGGGTATTTTCAGCAAGCCAGAGTTCAATCGGGCCCATACGTTCTCGGTTAGCGACTGCGGATGCATCGTAGCTCTCAGAACAGTGGATGTCCCCATGACGCAATGACTTTGTGATCGAGAGCTTTCCAAAGACTCTCACGACGAAGTTCTTTTCTTCATTTAGCCAATTCAACGAGATTTTGGTACGAGATTGGGAGTGTTCGTGGAGGAAAAGAGGGAGTCGCTCGAGAATCAGTTGTCTAGTTCTGGCACCAACCGGTGAGGAAGGATTTTCAGCCGACATTCTATAATCTTCCCTGACCAAGGAGCTCAGGTGCGGAGAACCCAAGAAGATGTATAGATCTGGAAATAAGTCAGCAAAGCAGGAAGGGTCAAAATCACCAGGGTGGGTACCTTCTAGGAGGTCTTCTTGCGGAGCGCAAAACACGCGGTCACCAAAACGCTGGTATGCGTTGTTATCATCTGCGATAGCGATTTTACTGGGCTGAAGCAAGTCATCTTGAAAATCCCAGTCATCGTCATCCCCCTCGCTCGAGATTTACCGCCGGCTCTCTTCACACGTCGCGAACCAAGGAGCACATTCGACCGCTTCATTCGGTTAATTGTCCCAGCCTTAAGAAGATACTTATTCACGGCGAGATTGCGAAGCTCGAAAATATAGCTGATAAAGGATTGTTTGGAAAGAGTGTTTCGGAAGCTTCATTTACACTTACTTCTCACGGCCATTGGCAAGCTGATAAAATTGCCGTGGGTTTGCTAACAAAATTTGTGCGATCTCCTCTACGGATGGCTGTTGCTTGGCGCCACAGTCTGCTAGAAACCTGTTGGCGCGCGGGCCAAAATCTACAAAGGCGAAGAGTTTCGAATAAAGTTCCCCGCCTCCTTTTCCAGAAAAGTAGCACTGAACGGGTTGCAGTCTTTGGATCGCCCCATCCTTTCCTGTAGACTTGACGGGTACGAAGGGTGTAGATGACAACTTATGTATTTCGGCCTGTAAGAACTCTGTGAGGCAATGAGTGATGGAACTTTGAATAGAAATAGATAAAAGAGCCTACCACGACCGGACAAAACCTCGAACCACTGGCGTGCCGTTGCCTCGTCTTCTGGCGGAGACCTCTCTAAAAGAGTTACAAGTTCGGAGGTTGGGGGGTGTCTTATAAGCTTCAGTTTACTGGCAGTTCCGTCTGGAAGTGACGGATCGATAACAGAGAAACCTAGCGCTGCCCATTCGGGGCCAGCATATAGCTGTTGTGCATCGTTCAGATAAAGAAAAAAAACTGACAAGAGTAATCTCTCACCTCAAACGGTTTCGCTAACGATCGTTCCGAACCACGGACTGCGGGAACAAAAGCGAGATCTCGGTATGTATTAGGATCATAATCAGAATACTTGAGGGATAGGCTGTCCAAAAAGAAGGTCAGTGCCTTCTCCCGCACGGAGGGATTGTCCGAAGCAGCAATCGTGAGGATTTCCGACAGGGGAGGTGCGCGTCTGAGACCCAAAGAAAAAAGGAATTTAGCTGGCCATTTAATATAAGTCACCCGAGTTAAACAACCACAGTACGCCTTGAGAACTTGCCTTCGTCGGATGATGGTTTCCATCGATTATCGACACCCCAGTCAATGTTAGGTAGGCCAAGCTCACGAAATATTTCAACAGGTTCATAGAGGTCCATGGCCTTATACCGTTGAACTTTCCGACCAGTAGCTGACTGTGTCAGTTGCTCTTTTCCAGCCCCCTCCTTCGTAAACGCAGATGTATGTCGTAAACGCTCAAATTCCTGTGGTGAGAGGGTCGATTGAATGGATACCAGGTACTTGACGAGATCAAAAATAGTCCAGTCTCCCGTTTTGATCATTCTGATAAACTAGATTGGTGAGTCGTCTCAAATGAAGAACCAAGGCGACCTATCAAACACAATCTGCAATTCCACGTGCTTGCGAACACCGATTGATTGTAGTACCTTCTCCAATATGCCCTTGACGACAACTCCAGATGGCATAGTGACAATGGGAAGATCTCGGAACAGGTTTACACTAGAAAAGTAAGCTTGATCTGGTACCTTGAGACCGGCGGATGTTGGTATGCAAGATTTTGAACTCAACATCTTGACTACCTCTTCCTGGCCAGTTTTGGGTAGTGATGGCCAAGCTCGAGCAAGCGCTGTCAAGACGCGTTCTGCCCAGGGAGCAGACTGTGTGATATTGTACTCAGAATTGCCAGCAGCCACCTCTGGATCAGTCACATGTGCAAGCCAATCAACGATAGTTAGTTGTTCCAAGGAAAGACGGCTGCGAGGTCATCTGGATCAAACGACCTGGTGATAATTGTGGGAAGTAGGGTACTTGGCACAGGCCCTTCAGTTGGAATAATCGCCCCACCGGTCCTAGAATTTATGAAGGTTCGGGCATCAGAAAACTTGATGATCTTCTCCGGGGCCCAGTGATCGATACAACAAGCGCATCCAGCAGCTGCGATCTCCCTTGTAGAAGGCTGGGATTGTTTCCTTTCTTGTGAACACCAACCCACCACTTGAGGCATGCAATGGCTTCCGTCTCGGAAAGAGGCCTCAAGCGAAGTTCATTGAGTACTTCAACAAATGTTATGTGTTTGATCATTCCTCGCGTACGGAGAGCATCGACCATTGTCCTTGCACCGTTCACCACGTTTTCGGAGATCACAGGCAGGCGCTTGAGAAAACCGGAGAATTCCGGATCAGGGAAGTAGACAAGGCTGGCGCTCCGAATACCTTCTGAGGAGATGATCGAGAACTGGTGGGTAGTCGCACAATTAAAAAAGGCGGCTTCCATCGACTTGGATACCAGGGGAGATGGAGTGGAAGGGTGGAACGTGAAGAACTTGAGCGCGTGAAGGACGCGTCCTCGTAGACTTGTCTGAATTTCCTCGTGAGGAAGTCCACCTGGGCCATTCGCCTCCGCTAAGGCATCCCAATGTTTCTTGACGGCTTCTAATTCGATCTCATATGCAAAACGTGCGAGAAAGCCGCCAACATAAAGCAGCTCCTTATTCCAGACTGAGGAATGTGATCAGATTCTGCAAGGGAATAGGGGAGAAGGCACTAACCTGCCACGTTGCGATCGCTAGGGTAAAGAGATAAGTCTGTAAGTGCAGAGAGGGCAGCAAGAAAAAACATACACCAAGTCAATGGACTCGCGCTCTACTGTCGGAATAAAGCGCGTCGCCATATGCCCTCCAATACCGGTCGTTTGCCCCGTTGAATGGCCCTTTGGGAAATGAGTCCCCTCAACGAAGATGGTAGAAAAATGACTTACAATGAACACCCGAGCGAACCCAGTGCTGTAGAGAGAGTTAACGTGAAGTTCATTCTGGCTCAATAAACCAACAAACCCTTCCAAATCGGCTCGAAGACCTTGAAACACACTCCCAGTAGCGTATGCTGTTTTCTTCTCCGCTCGACGCTTGAATCATATTCATACTTCCCCGTCTGAGTAAATGTAATTATTAGAAAAGAAATAGGTGAGTGATAATGATAAGCTCACATATATCAGCTCGTAGCGCAGTCGGCTAGGGGGATTCTTTTTCGTTGAATGGAGCAGTTCGGCTGTCATTTTCTTATTTAGTCGGACATCGACATTTGCAGAGAAGATCTTCAGGTCAACGCTCGAATAATGTATCTCCAAAAGGTCGATCGACTCCTTGGGCAAGGGTGGTGGTAGAGGCGTTGATTTTTCCTTGGTGTTGAAGACCCGAATCCAGAGAAAAGCGACGAGAAGAATCCGCTGGTTTGATGGGACACTGCGTTTAGTATATCGGACCCATGGGTAGCAGAGGGTTTTTCTGAGCCAACACTATACACCCATCGAGCTACTTCGGCCTTGATGTGAAGCGCTGAACGAATTTAAGATGCAGTCATTTCCTCCTAGAGACAAGAAAGATCTAACTCACGCGTACTCTGGATTGATTTGATTGTCATCATGCCCTCTGGGCTTGTGCTCTTGAGACCTTTCAGCATTGGGACTTCTATTGGAGCGCCGCCTTCCTTTGAAAACCGAACCAGCTGTTTGTTATCAAGGTATACGCTAACTTGAGAAAGAGACGTCATGAACGTAATCGAAGAAACCAGGAAACGAGTAAAATCAAAGGCAGGGGGTATAGGACCAGGTTCCCTAAGAGTCATTTGAAAAGTGGTCCACCGATCTACGGATTCATCTCCCGAAAGTGGTATAGTTCCGCGGCGGACAAGAAGCTGAAATCACTCTTGTTAACACAAGTACAGTGTACAAGGAAAGGCTAACCTGGTCCTTCTCGTCCTTCCAATAGAAGTTCATCCATTGACCTTGTGTGGACAACTTGATTGTTGCAGCTTAGCGAGACTGAGATTGACGTACCTCCTGAGAAGACCCATGGCTTCTCAGTCACCGAGAACAAGCTGTAGAAGCCTGTTGGCAGATGAGTAAGAAAGTCGATGGTTTCGATGAATGCTTCAAACCTACCTACGCCGAAAGCGCCAATCTTTTCCTCGTCGGGATTGCCCTCAGCTAAAACACCGTTAGTAGGCGGCGGCGATAACTGCGGACCCTTGCATACCGATCTTCTTGAGCCGAGTCCAATCCTCGTCCCTGAAGTGTTGGCCATCATTCTTGAAGGTCCACTGGTGAACCTGCATGGATGATAAAAAGGCCGCAATGAGAAACACGCCAATTAGTCCACATGAAAGAGCACATGCCGGTGCTGTTTTCAGGTCCGGAAGATCTCCTTGGCTGGTTCCTCATCGGTCTGGTTGTCATCCCGTTTCTCTCGGATAGATAACTTTCAGTTTCGAAACGGATCTCGACTG
>WTXI01000418.1:0-27967 GCA_022376515.1 Lactifluus volemus
GAATTACTTACGCGCCTGCGAGACGAGATGCGCGAGCTCGATTCACAAATCATGACAGAAGAGGCGAGCTTGTGCGACTTGAAACGTACCGCGACAAAATCATGGATGACGCTTAAATTCGGTGGGTTGCAGGAATGCTGTCGGAAAGGCCTTGTACGTGTCGACCGCATATACGCTGTCTCCTTCTCAATTCCAAGCATAGATAATTGCCGAAACGGGCAAACTCATTATGACCGAGCTCCCTCAGCTGGAGACAGTTCCGGGCACACCTCGCCCGCTATACACAGGCCATCCTCGCACTGAGATCTATGTCCACGATGCCATGTCTTCACTCGGCGAGATTCTGTTCGACTCGTCCGTTCCGCCTGACCGCGTGCTCTCCTCCCAAGCGGTCATTAATCAAGATGGCTATCGTAATCTTATGGTAGCGGTTTCGACCGACGCAGGATCCGCAACAAGCTTGGCCGGCAACCGGGACATGCCCCTGCGGCATCGCACACAATACAGCCAAGACGCTTCGGGATCAAGTTCCCTGGCGGAACGAAAGAGCGTTGACAATCCTCCGGCAGCCATTCAGGCGGATGAGCTCGGCTCCTGGTCACCTCCGTCTGACCAACCTCGCTCCCAAACTTTCAGTCCATCCCAGGGTCCACCTCCACCATCTTCCAATACACCCGTGAGAGATGATTTACTGTCGTCGCCGCTACAACTTGGATCTCTCGCTGCACCTGGTGGGCGCTTTGCAACGTTCCCAGTCAAGGGCAAGCGGAAAGCTTCTCTAGTGCCTAGCGCTGGGGATCCCCAGGGTGGTTCGAAATCCACTTTTTCTGAAGAGGTGGAGCAGGCTCCCATTAAAGATATTGAACCCTCACCAAGATACGAGGCCATCGAAGGCGTTCCCCCACCGCCTCTCGCGCCTCCACCTGGCAGCGCCTCCAGCCGTGCCTCAAGAAGGCCCTTACGGAAGTTTGACCCCAAGTATACAACTCTGGACCTCCATACGTCCCGGTGAATGCAGGTGAGGAGGATGAAGACGACCAGTTGGCGTACTTGGAACCGCCTCAGAGTGATAGGAGGGTACGCTTTGGTTCACGCCCCGTCCAGATCCCAAGCCCCACCCAGATCCCAAGCCCCACTCAGATCCCAAGCCCCGTCCAGATCCCAAGCCCGTTACTCCCGAGGATCCCAGTGGTCGCACGCCATTATTAACCGAATCTGATCCGCGTAATCTATCTTCGTCGGTGGCGTCACCTGTATCGCCTCCAATTTCGGCGCCACAAGACCGTATCCCGTCGCCACCTCACGCTACGGAGGACCCGGAGGATGAGCGTGCATTGAATGCCGCTGCGGCACGTGAAGTCTCACGCGAGCTGGACGCGTTGATGTACAGTCCGCCTCCATCGAGAGACCCGCCGTCGTCCACATCGCTTGCAAACCCCCCACCGCTACATTCTTCACCTCGGTCCGGAATCTCGAGTACTCACTCTTCACCGTTCGCACGCACGCGCGGCGGCCGTACGCCAGGCTCCCCTACGACCCCTCGAAGCTCCACAGAGCAACCCCCATCAAATAACGCTCCCCCATCTCAACCTGCGACTTCAAATCCTTCCTCGCCATCGATCCGAGCCTTTCCACCAAGCACTGCGCTTCCACCCGCATCTTCTCCCTCGTTATCCAGTGCGAGTACCACGCCATTCCGCACACCGCCCGAATTGGTGTCCAGCGCGAGCTCGGTCAACTCGCAACGCCCTCTTCCCCACCCACCGCCCATCTCTAATTCTCCTGGCATGACACCAGCGGGGCGGCCGGGGGCCCGCACGATCTCGGCTGCTGCTTTCCGACGGCCCGTACCACGCGTGATGTCTGAACCCCCCACCAGCACTCCCGAAACCAGTCCCCTGTCCATCAAAAAGCGGGAACGGGAGGCGTTGCGGCCTTCTCCACTGCCTTCTCCATACCCAGCCCGGATTGGTGGAAGTGTTGGTGTTGGTGACCCATTCAGTACTGGTTCGACGCCATCACTACCGAGTGTACGATCGCCAGAGCCTTCGCCGTCGTCTCAATCTCAATCACAATCACAAGAACACCTGGACGACGAGTTTGACTACATTTCAGCATATTACAATAGCGGCGGGGATGAGTTGCTGAGCCCATCAGCGACTTCAAGTGAAACTCGCGGACGTTCGAGTAGTTTGCGCTGATATTCCCATTTATCTTTAGACGATTAGGAGTATAATATCTGTAACTATATTGCTGTGTAGGTTTATAATAAACCCAACCTCAAACTGGGGTTTCTGGCACTGCGCCTGCATTCCTTCATTACAATTAGCCATCATGTCCAGCTCACGATCCCAGGAGGACACCTACGAAGCTCAAAATGACCAAAGACTCGATGAACTTCATTCCAAGATCCGCACACTCCGTGGAGTGAGTCATAGGGCCCCATAATCCATACTATCATTGGTGTCTGATGACTAGGACGTCGTAGGTCACCACTGACATCCACGATGATGCGGAACGCCAGAACTTAATCCTTGACGAGACAGTTCGTTGCATCATTTTCTCTGTTTTAGTTTTCGACAACTTACAATATCTGGTGCGACCCAGACAAACACTTTCAGCTCCGTCACGTCCGGGCTCTCTTCCTCTGCTGAGCGCATGGTTCGTTCGTTGTCCCCGAGCACTGTGAAGACACTACGCATTGCAGTTGCAGTCGTTATCTTTTTTCTTGGGATGTGGCTTTCAAAGGCCTTGTTCTATCGGTTGTTTGGCTGGTAGATGGACGGGTAAGAGCACACGAAGTATGGATTCCACCCAGGATGTCTCTGACAGGGTCAACGTAGTCTTCTAGTTGCAGCCACACAGCCATAAATGAGACATCTCATGTTTATGCATATCCATTTTACCTAATTTATGCACAATTTCACTGGAAGACTTTCTGGTTCCCGTTGCGTGTTACGGGGCGGGCGCGAGCGCCGTAGTGATTGAGCCGGGTTGGCAAGAAGACCGCAGATCTCTTTCCTCCTAAACACCGGTAGTTCTTCCTCTCTATCTGGCCTACTCACCCCTGTGCTCCTTCCCCCCCTCGCGGACGCTTTCTCACAGCTACCCTCGCAATAGAAGGACATCCGACGGCCCCATGCCCCCGAATGCTCAACCTCCATCGGGGTATTCATTTTTGTTTTTGGCGGACAATCTACGTATCTTGTCCTAGTGTCTTTTTGGGGGGTGATCCGGAGAAAGACCCCAGATGGGGTCAATCTTATCACAGCTCCGGCAAAAGTCAAATGTGTCGCACATTCCAGCAGAACCTAAACGCAACCAGACCCAAACCCAAATAATAAATGGACCCCTAGATAATCGCAAAGGGACGACCCTGTCTTGGCAGTACAAAATGAATCATGCAGGGGCATCACACAGCGGTACCGCGATTATTGTTAGGTAAGGCTGTAAGAGAGGCTTCACATACAATATTTCCTGGCACCTTGAAGGGTATCATAATGTAGAGATCTTGTTGAGCGGCGGCTGCTCGAAGCTAGGGCCCGACGCGTAGTGGTACGAAATAGTGAGTAACCGAAGCAGAGGACGTTTAGCAAACAACTACTCAGTTATCGGCCACGTTGACGCGCATAGCTTAACGCGACTTGAACATGTCTCCACCAGTAACACTGCCTGCCGCAACAATCCAAGATGATTTCACGACAGTGCTTTCAGAGGTCCATGCTGGCCTCATTCCCTCTGAGAACGTCTGGCTCTCCTGCTACAAGGACGGAGAGCTTTCCGTTCACGGAAAGATCGCCATAAGTTTGCACGAGCGCGATCGCGATCGCGTCGAGCTCGTTGGAACAGGTGGTGTTGAGCTCACGCGCACGTCGCAGGTAAGGGCCCTCGATTTCTTGGCAGGGAAAAAGCATCTTTGGTTCATTTTGAACGTGGCCCCCCCTTTTTGTCCCTCCCACTAGTTCAAGTACGCCGCCCGCTGCTTAGGTCTCGGAATCGACGCGGTGGATTTCGTCTCTCCGACGGAGGTTTACGCGGATCCAGCACACTCGGATGAGAGACATGTGAGTACGGCCGTGTGGCAAATACTAGCTTTTACGAAACAATCGTTGCTCACGAGCCCCTCTTCTGTTCTTCCCAATCCATAATAGCCACATCAGATCTCATCCTTTGCGACCACCAACAAACATCTTGTAACCGCCTTACTCGATGGGACAATCTCTGCCTACGTTCTCCCGCCTGCCCCATCAATCTCTGCCTCGTATCCCATATCAACCACGCACTCAATGCGGCCCATCGTGGTGACAAAACTGCATAAATCTGTCGTCAACGCGTTAGAGATCTTACCTGGGACTCGCCCAGACCCGTTACTTGCCTCTGCAGGCTCAGATTTCACCATACACCTCTCCCCCTTGCCCACCTCATCGGGTACGACGAACACGTCAACCTCACTCACACCCGTTCTGTCCTTGAAGGGGCACTTGCGTCCAATATCCGCACTACTCCCCTTTCCAACCGATTCTCTGCTCTCCGCCAGTATGGACGGTTCGCTTCGAATGTGGGACATCCGATCCGGTGCGCAGCAGGCAATTTGGACGATGCCCAAGTCCGCAGTCGCGCTCGCAGGCACTGATACTAATAACACCACCGCCGATGATAACGCAAGCGCCAGGACTGCGTGGGTGGCGCTCGCAAATGGGGACGTGCAAATGCTTGATACGCGCGCAGGCACACCCACTGCGATAAAGTGGACGGCTGGAGTGGCAGCCCGCGCGATCGCAGTCTCGGCCGACGGACGCGAAATCGCTCTCGGAGCTGCGGATGGTACCGCCATTTTATTCGACGTTCACGGAGGCACCATCCGTGAACGATGGAGACGTGGTGGGGCACCCGTAGAGTGCATATCATTTGCCTCTAAAGGCCGCGTTGTACTCGGTGGGGAGGACGGACTTCCCTACGTGGTGGATTTTACAAGACGGGGTAATCACGCGGGTGTGCACGTCACTTCGGAACTAGTGTTTGGGAACGTTGAGGCCGTACGAGGCCTCCGTGTTTCGGGAGACGTAGTGCACATGGCAGGCGATGGAGGTGTCGTCCGAAAATATCAGCTGTAGTAGTGCGAGATCGTTGTATGTACGAGATATTGGGTAGCACGAATGTCTTTTTGGGAGTAATCGAACGAGCAAGATCCGCCAAATAAAGAACCCTCAGACCGACTGGCCGGGGGGGCATCCTCTGTCTCTCTGAACACTGATGTCGCCTGAGCCATTTGATCTACGCATCCAGCACGGTACAACGTCGCATTGACTCTCGCATACCATAGATATTCTCTGATCCGTACACAGGTATCACTGGTGGCTTCGCACCACCCGTCCCGTCTGCCATCTACGATCTCTCGTGGAAACCTCCGACTACCTCGCACATATTCCTGGTTTCCCACTTTCCATCGAATACGGAGGTCCAGCTACTCGACTTGAAACCACAGAGCATTCCAATTTCCGACGACACGACGAAGCTCGTCAGCGAGCTGGAACTCATCCTGCGCAAATTACCCATCGAAGAGATGCCATCGTCAGACATCTACGGGAGAAACATTGGCATCTTTTGGCAGGGCGCGGATGGGTTTACGTGGGTGAACTCCGCGCCCGAGGGCTGTGGGGGGACTCAGAGTACCGTGCAGGTGACAGAGAACGACCGGAAGGCATTTGATCGTGCGGTGGAGATCACGGAAATTCTGGTGAAGAGGGGTGTCGCTCATGAAAGTCAATGACATGCCACCATAGCACAGCACCGTAAATTTAGAGGTGATGTAGGCTAGAAGTTTATCCTTTGCAATCATCCACTTCGATCGACGCCTGTCTATCATTCAATTTCTACATCACATCCTTACTCAAGACTCTCTCCGTGGTTGTCCAGGGCAGCATCTTCGGCATCCAACTGACGAAACGAGAACCAGAAGAGAATACCACCAATCCCTGATAACACGACCATCGTACTGTAGTTCCAAACAAGTCGTGTGTTCGCGGATAACGCTAAAACATCGAGAACAAAACAATCAGCGGGCATCTTCCGGGGTAATCAATCAACTCACAGTTAAAGGCTTCGCTAACGGCATTGGAAACGGCGGCACTGAAAAAGAATATCGCCATGACGAATGATCTCATGTTTCTGGGTGCCTTCATAAACGCATACTCGAGGCCAGTGATGGACGCGAGAATTTCGGAAAACGCCATGAGAATATACGATCCACTCTGGATCCAGATGCTGAGAGAAGACGTGATGTGGTCCCCATTAGCATCTTTGCAGATAGATACGAAATCCCCACAGGGATTGGTCTTAGATGAAGATCAGATAACTCAATGTCGTTAAACGTAGTGTACCACACCTTGTAGATGTAATGCTGAACAACAGCAGCCCAAATCATGGCAGCAGAACTGGTAAGGAAACCGGCAGTGATCTTCTTTATCGGTGTCAATTTGATACCTATCTTCCGAAGGCCTGGATATATGAAGTGATCACATATTGGGATAAATATGATCAACGCAATATTGTTGAGATTGTTGATAACATCATTTGGAATTCCGTGAGTCACCATAGTAGCACCCTGAGAAGTCAAATTGTGCATCTGAATATACCCAAGCCCTGTGTCTAAAGCCTCAGTATCCGGCTCTGATTTCAATCCAAGACGCACAAAGAAGTGGATACCAGGTGAACACAGTGCATGCCTTGAAGCCACGACGAACCTCCTCAACCCATTTATCGTCGAACGTCATCCACACGAGCCTCTGACTGTCAGGGATGTTACTTGGCTTGGCAGACTCCCAGAAGTCTTTGGCCTTGAAATTTTTGTAGAGAACAATGGGGTTTAGAGACCATCTACCCCGAGCCGCATAGCACCAGACCTTGATCGATTTGGCAAGCACGGAGCCCTGGGGAGGATAGCGGCGATACATGTTACGGCCAAAGAAAAGGACGATGGGACAAAGCAGAAAAACAACAGTAGGGATGATGAAGGCCAGATAGAAGCCATCATACTGTAAGGGAATTAGCACGACAGACCCTGGTTCAAAAGGTATTGTGAACCTTCTCAGTAACGGTCATAGAGACTTGGCCGACCATTGCACCAATGTTGGTAAAGAAATAGAAATACTATAGCCCCATATGTCACATTAACCAAAAAAAAAAAAAACATTCATGAGAGCGCACCATGTAGATCCGAGAGGTCGTGAGAGTTAGATTAACAATCACACGCTCACCAGACTTAGTGTGTGGGATGAAAGGGCGAAGGTGGTGCTGTTGTTCGGCAACGAGTATGGGAATGTTTCCTATAAGACCTCCAGTACCGAGACCCAGGACGACGACGGCAACGCAAAGGGCGGAAAGCGCGCCGTTAGGGTGCAATATGGCCGGAGGAATGGAGGAGAGGATGTAGCCGACAAGGGCAATAGCGACAGAGACGGCGATCGTGTTGAATCGCCCCAATTTCTCATCTGCAATGTATGCGCATAAAAGAGGTGTCATGAAGGTCCTGGTACGTGGAGGTAGTCAATTGCAATGACATCGTAATTATGGTTAAGAGGTATCACAATTACCATAGCTGAAAAAAGGTGGTGAGACCGGTTGAAATCTGTTGCCCCTGGCCTAGAGCACCAGAGACTCTGTTCTTTCCGCCAGCCCCGGTCTTAGAGCCCTTAGGGAGGGGCTGTTGAATGAAATTGACCTACAAAACAAAGGATAAACAGGCTGAATCACAACCATAGATGTAATAGTGACGTACAAGAATTAAGATACTGCCTAGACGAGAGAAAGAATGTTGATAAGCGTCATTACGCTTCGGGGTAGAATTCACCAGAAAACTGTGATGACAGAATCAGACGTTGAAAGGTGGGTCACAGACTGGGAGACTTACTGAGAAGCGTCCGGCCAACGCAACAAACGCAATCACTGTACAACCACCTCAATAAAAGACCTAGGAGTGTTTAAGAAAAGAAGAGAACTTACAGTATGCGCTCCAGTTTATCTTGTCTGGAATATGTCGGAGAGTGTCCATCTCCTCTTCCGTTGGCGAAATGAGGCCAGCGAGTTGATCGGGTCGATGAGAAGTGGAGCTGGAGGAGCCAACCGTTTCCAACTTTGAATCTGTGTTCTTCTCCATAGATTCACAGGGTTAGTCTGAGAATGAGGTCTAGCAGTTGACTGTGTCAGAGGGGACCTGGGGAGTGCCCGCAGGGAAGGTGACCCATTTATGTGCCTCTAGTTGCTCTCAATACTTGAAAAGGGAGTCCAGTTCTCCTATGCCACAATCGCGTTGGAAAAATGAGAAAAACGCTACTATTTTGAGTTCCCTCGTCGCCAACTTGAAAGCGAGTAGAGTATTGAAACCTCCGATTAATGCCCAGTTAGAACACACCCAGAGCGAGGTACGAATCCAGTCCAGTTTTGGGACCAGGGAGAGAAGTTCGATACATGAGAAGTTCTCTAGATTATGTGTAGCAGTGTCCAACCGAGGCCAGCTTTCATTAATGTGACATTTTGGGCTATAGTATTTCTATTTCTTTATCAACCTCTCTATGACCGTTACTGAAGCAGGGTCTGTCGTTCTCATCCCCACTGTTGCATCATCCTTTTCTTTGGCCGTAACATGTATCGCCGCTATCCTCCCCAGGGCTCCGTGCTTGCCAAATCGATCAAGGTCTGCATCAGTAAATGGTGCAAAAACCTTCACACTTTTTCACTTCTGCAAGTGGGAAAGTGGAAAAGTGAAAAAGTTGACTTTATTTATACCACAGAATGCCTGTAAAATCACTGTATTTTCACCTTTTTTACTTTTGAAAATACAGCAGAAACAACTTTTGGGGCAATTCTAGGTTCCTTTTGAACTTTTACTATTTTGTGTCCTTTCAAGCTTGCTCAAGCTTGAGCAAGCCCAAAACATTTTTGGTTAGGTTTACTGATGACTGGTGCTATGCGGCTCGGGGTAGATGGTCTCTAAACCCCATTTTTTTGTACAAAATTTTCAAGGCCAAAGACTTCTGGGCGTGTGGATGACGTTCGATGACAAATGGGTTGAGGAGGTTCGTCGTGGACTCAAGCCATGCACTGTGTTCATTTGGTATCCACTGCAGTGTATTGTACGTCTCAACTTGAAATGAAAACCCGGCTTGCGTATAGGCAACAATTTGACATCTCAAGTTGCTACAACGGCATTCCAAATGATGTTGTCAACAATCTCGACCCCTTGTATTTATAATCTTTATTATCCCCATATGTGATCTCTTCATATACCCAGGCCTTCGGAAGATTGGCATAAACTTTACTCCGATAAAGAGGATCACTGCACCTGTTCTGCTGCCATGATTTGGGCTGCTGTTGTTCAGTACTACATCTGTCCAACGACATCGAGTTATCTGATCATCCTTGGTGGGGATTTCGTATCTACCTGCAAAGATGCTAATAGGAACCCCATCACTTCTTCTCTCAGCGTCTGGATCCAGAGTGGATCGTATATTCTCATAGCACTTTCAGAAAATTTCGCGTGCATCGAGAATGCGTTTATGAAAGCGCCCAGGAACATGAAATCACTTGTCGTGGCAATCTTCTTCTCTACTTCCGCGATTTCCGCCGCCATCAGCGAAGCTCTTAACAGTTTTTCAACTAGTTACCCGACAGACGCCATTAGGGTTATCCACGGATCCACGGCTCGTATGGAATTATGGTACGATGGCTGTGTTGTCAGGGATTGGCGGCATTCTCTTTCTGGTTTTCGTTCCGTCGGTTGAATGCCGAAGACGCTGGCCTGGACAATCTCGGAGAGAATCACTTTGTAATGTAGGATTTAAATAGTAAAGGTCAATGACTGTAAAAGGATAAGAGAGAATGTGCATGTGTCGGTCGCCGTACTGTACACGTTCAAACGGGCCTGACTTTGAACTTGCCGCGTCCCACCACCCACGACTCCTTGGACCGGCCACGCTCTTACAACCAACTCCCCGCCCACCTCATTGACATTTCTATAGCTACTTCTTTTTACCTGACCGTCTCACCATAGAAGTCTCCCTAATGTTCTCTTCAGCATAATATCCTTTATTCTTGCCCCAGGCCATTTCATCATATTGCCATGTCTAATGAAGCTCACAAGGCGGACCAGATTGCTTATAGGTACTACACGAAACTCGTATCCGTCGTTCATGCCGCTAGAACAACCGCCGATCCCAACCCTCAGGCCAAGGTCGATAAATGGGTGCGTAACCATCCCTATCGCACCTACCACCCTCTCGCACTCACAGGATAGCTCTACTCAGTTCAACCTCGAAACTCCTGATGCCGAAATTTTCAAAGAGCATCTGAGGCCTTATCGTTCCCTTTCCAACGCACCGAGCCCTTTACCGTTTGAGCTCCAAGTTCTCCTGTCTATCCCAGATCTCTCCGCAAATCAAGTTCTCGTTTGTCGGGGCGCGGACTCTTCCCGCCTTCGAATAGACCCCACCCCACAATACATTTTGCTCGAGTCCTGGTCCATTCAGTTTTTGTCCCGGCAGCATGGGAGCAGCAGTGATACCGACTTTGCCCTTTCTACTGTTTACAAGCATGGCATCGGGTTGTTCAGGAGTCTTTATACGCTCTTGCGCGTTCTCCCGACATGGAAGCTCCACAAGCGATTCCGTCGTCGTCTTGCCATACCTACCAACCGGAATGCCAACTTGAACATCGAGCTACGCGTACGCGGTTCCCAAGATCAGGGTAGTGGTATCCTTGGATTTGGTAAGCACCCATTCTAACTTGCCTCCGACACATGCATCCTCATATCAGCCTCGTGGCTTAGACATGTCTCCGGCGGCGAATGCCCCTCCACTTCTCACCGAGTCACACACGTTCCCGTCCGTCCCTCACCCTTACGGGAACATCACTCTATCTGTCCGCTATCTCACCAATCCACACTTCCAACTGGACGAGCTGGAATCTCTCCTTTCGTCTCGCTTCTTTTCACTCGATGAAGGTGCAGATTTCACTCCGACTCTTGTCAAGAATCAGCAACGAGATTCCCTCTCAAGCTCTCCTGGGAGCTTGCCGTTAAGAACTTCTTTGCCTGCATCTCCACCCTCATCTGCTTCGTTGGCGGATCGCATGGCTCGACAAGCTGTTCACCCTTCTCAAACCCACTCCCGTACTACGTCTTTTCCCGCTCTGAGCGGCAGTGCTCGCCCTCCACCAACACAAGGCAGCCGCACCGGGATGACTATCGAAACGGGTGGGATGATCTCCGGCCCGTCCTCCGTTTCATCACGTCATGAGATACCTGCTATCCCTGCTTCAAGTGCGAGGCTGCGTAGGGAAAGCATGGGTGCCGTATGTTTTCCCTCTTCGAGTGACTTGTGCCTTCCTCATTGTCCACATTTAGGATCTTCCATCTTTACCCGGCCCGTTGCCGATTCGTCGCCCGCAGCTAAATCCTCTTAATCCATTCAAGGCCTCGACTCTCTCCTCTGGTTCTCCGTCGCTGCATTCTCCGTCACCCTCTTTAAGGCAGGCTTCGCCACTTCCCTCCCGCGGCCCTGGAATACCTGCCCTATCCAGCTCTCCCCGAGTACCACCGTCGCCTAGCAGTTACGGTCGCCTGTCATCCTCCCCGATCGCTCCATTGCGACCTTCTCCTCCCTTCCAGCCTGGAAGCTTAGGTGATCGACGTTCAGTGAGTTCCGCCGATGGTGGTGGGAGCAGCAGCGTAGGAGGGGTAGGCGGCGAGGGTCGTAAACGTTACTCGACTAGTTTTGGTCATCGGTACAAAGATTCGCTTGGCGGCGCCAGCGAGGTAAGCGCAGGAAGTACAGATAGGAAGGAAAGAGAGAGCGATAAGGGCGCGGTGAGTATCTTCAACTTTGATTTGTTGCTTTGTTGATTATCACCCCAATAGAGCCCATTGCTGTTTGAGGCAAATGCGGACGAGGAAGATCTGTCTGCATTTGTCAACGATACAAGTCAGCCAAAGCCGTTGAACCGCCACTATCGCTCCCAGAATCCTGACCCACACCGAGACCCTGTGCTTGCAGGCCAAGTACCAGATTCGTCTGGGCGGCTATCGCGGTCATCCAGCCCTGCTCCTGGGCCAACGTACGCACGCGAAAGTCCGGACTCGAGCAATGCACTCGGGCTAGGGCTCGCCGCAACAGGCCCACTTCTTACGAGTGAGGATGCAGTCGATGACCAATTGCGCCGCATGAACGCGACATTTGTGGCATCACTCGAGATGCTGGGCAGCCCTCGACGTCGCGAGCGGACACAATCGAGTCCGGGACCCGGCCGCCACGACGGCGAGCACCGGAAACGAAATTCTTCCGGGCCCCGCGTAGAACGGATCAGCGAGATCACGGAAGAGGCAAGTAGGAGTACGAGCGAGAGCGGAAGTGCCAGTGCGAATCAGATCTCGCGGGAAGATGCAGCACGGGCGCACATGCAGAGTCTAGTGTCGCAACCGAGACCTGGTTCGCGCACGGACAGCATCACATCGGAGGAAGTGATCGGCAAGTTGGAACTGGATGATCGACGGCAGAGCATGGGCAGGTGAGGCGGCGGGGAAACTGTCGGACAGGACAATGAAGCCTGTTTACGCTTGCTTCTTCTCGCCCCCCACGTTTCACCCAACATCCTTACCTTGTCAATTTTTTTGTTTTTAAATATTTATCAGGGTTTGTTCATATGGTTGTAGCTCATACTCATGCTGATCGTCTACATGTTGTCAATACTCACTACGCATGAGGAGGTGGATCTCCAATAACAGCATTCTTTATCTCAGAGAGTCAGATGCGTGGTTTATGTAGGGTCTTGTCCAAGGAACTACGATATCTTGTCCTACTAACTCTTAACTCACCATTCTCCGGGTTAACACGGTACTGAGAGTGTATGCAGAATCACAAGGAAATATCGAACAGCTTCAGGGGGCGTCGAGGCGATTCCATTCAAAGGCATGATGTTTAAATACGTGGCCCTTGAAGCTTGAAGACTGACAACCCTTGGTTCAGGAGAGAACATTATAATCCACCAGGTTCTGTTTTACACCAGGTCGGTATCCCAAAGGATCCTTGCGGGACGACCCGTAAGTTATACTGAACCCGGATCCATCGAATTTCCAAGCACTGCTCGATCTCTTCCGGGGTGGGCTCCCTTGAACACCAAAGTTCACAGTTTCAGAGTATGCAAACATGTGCGAACTTGAACCAACTATAGTTACTGTTACTCTAACCGCACTCATAACCGGACCGCTGTTTAAATAATATTTGACGATGAGAATCCAATATCCCCAGTAGGACCTCCACGGGGAGATGTTGTGATGTTAGGCGATCGTCCGGATCAGTCGCGACTACTAGTCCCCGAAAGCATATCCGATTGAACGGCAAATACTGTTCTTCGACGTCGCAGATCAATCTGGAGAAGTGCAGACCGCGGAGAGTAGAGGGCCAACATGTGAGTGTAATGTTGAGATACCATAGGAATGGTGCAGCCAAACCAGCAGCAAAAGCGCTTCGAAGAATGCTTCGCTACCTTGGAAAGTAAAATGGGACAGTTTAAGAGTGGGACAAATTTTCCTGTCCCCTCTGGGGTGTCTGGGACGTCCGAGTCAGCAGCAGGATCAGTGTATGAACGCACAAATAGCAACAGGCGACGCAGGCTAGGCATGCCTTGCAGATGAGTGGGGAACAACCCGGCGGATAGCGGGCAGAGGATGTAGACGGAAGGATAAGGCGAGCACTACATTTCGCCATCATGATCTCGACAGATGTGTGCAAGTTTGGACCGCTGTTCCACTCATAAGTAGGGTCTAGTTCAAAGCCTTACGTCATTGAACATATGAATTCTCTCAGCTTCTCAGATGAGCGACGACAATCACGGAACCAGCCTGAGATGGCACTGTGGGGGTTCTGTTTGTGTGGACCCGCGGAAAGAAGTTGACGATAACGATTAAATATCTCCAATCGGAAAGTCCATAGTTATGACAGGCAATCGCTCGGGATCGCCTGAACGCTTTGCAATTAGCTGAGAATACTGGAGGAGCAAATAGTGTTGTTTTCACATACTAGTGGGGACTGGTGACAGAACTTTGCAAAGCTAATTCGAGATTCAGGCACCTCGTCGCCTTAGAAAGGGAAGACAGGTGCACGAGCCACGAGTGCAATCACCTGCACCACACTGCGCTCGTCTGTATCGACGATGTCATATGATTCCGCGTGAATTCCTCGTGATGAGCCTCTTTCCAGCGACTGAGAATACTACACTACTGTAGGGTTGAACGACGTAGCGTGGGATGGGACCGTGACCTCCCGGGAATTACTAGCCGCATAGTGAATTATCGCAAGCTCCACGCTCTGACGCTGACTCCGATTCTACATTACGTCCTTCTACTAGTAAGGTAGCTACGCAAGCCAGGCTCAAGATAGGGCCAGTTGGCCGTCTCCATTTACGGATTTGCGTTCACCAACATAAGAACCACGTCAGATCAGATCTTCCCCGGCCTGGCCTATAACTGACCCGACCGTCGCTCGTATCGCGGCTAACCCCCGGGCCCGTCCCCGCCAGGCCAACATGCTCCTGCTGTCGTTGTCGTTGGCTTTTACCTTACTGTATTACTCCTCTGCTCTCCGCTCATGGGCCATCCCCTTGGAGAGTGATGGGGGCATTCTTTACCGTTTCTCTCCCACTTCAAGCAATGAGACTGAGGAGTTGCTTGCGTGGGCAGAGGTGCGTGAGCTTTTATACCGCCACAAGCAGTCAAAATGAAATGGTTTCTATCAGCTACGTGTATGGGATTTGTGGCAAATAAGCCATTCTCACGTCGATATCTACTTCCCTCGCCGTACCGTTGCTGAGGTGGAGCTTAGTCTTCTGCCCTTCCATCTCTCCCCAACTTCTAGCCATCACATTGACAAGGGGACGACTTCACGTACGCATGCTGGCACCATCAAACACGCGTCGTTTAGTGAAGACCAGCACTGGGATGTTGCATCGCCTTCCAATGCTACTTTCCATTCACAATACCACCCCCTCGACGAGATCAACACTTTTGTTCGTGACCTCGCTAACGCCTATCCGCAACAGGTCTCCATTATCCCTTTGGGACATAGCGGGGAGGGAAGGGAGATGTTTGCACTCGAGATAACTTCAGGCGCTTCCGCCGGACATGTGTCACACGACCCAAATTCACAGATCGTGTTCGACAAGAAAGGGAAACAAAGTAACGCCAAGCCGCGCTGCGGGTTCCTTATCACAGGCGCGCAACACGCTCGCGAGGTCTATTTCTCATCCCTTATATTCTCTTTCTTCTCACTCACATCTTCATAGTGGATTGCCTCTGCGTCCGCGTTATACATCGCCCACGCCCTTTTGGCTGATTCATCAGAAGAATTTTCTCTCGCACGCCTTCTTAAGCGACACGTAAATTGGATCCATCTCGCAAATCGGATCGGCACTAAATTATCAACCCCAGAACTTTTACATAATCCCTGTTCCAAACCCTGATGGGTATTTGTACACTTGGGAGAATGACCGCTTTTGGTGCATCCACTCTCTCACATGCATCCCTTTTCGGACCTTATTCTTTTCGCAGGTATAAAAATCGCTTTCAGGTTGGCCCCAAGGCTCGCTGTGTTGGGATTGACATGAATAGGTACGCGGGAACTGCTTATCCCCAGACCTTTTCACAAATTTCGATTATAGGAACTGGGTTCGCTTTCTTCTTCACAAGCTGACTTTTTCCGAAATCTGATACAAAACAGGGGTACAAATGGAAGACCAGCTCAAATTCGTTGTCGGGTCCGGAGGAGGACCCTTGCTCGCACTGGTTTCCCGGACAACGCCCATTTCAAGCCCCTGAGGTCAACAATATGGAAAACTATTTTTCACACCTCCCACGCTTGAAAGGGTTCCTCGATCTGCGAAGCTACGGGCAGATGCGTTAGTACCTCTTCAGTGGCTTATAGTTGTGTACTGACAACATCGTTTGCAGTCTCTACCCCGTTCTCTCATTCGTGCAAAAAAGATCCGAAGGATGCTGAGGACCAGTTGGAAGCTATTTCAGGTGCCGCCCATGCTATGAAGAAATCGCATGGAACAATATTTACCGTAAGCTTAGTACCCTACCTCTGAGCCTCGGGTTAACACTCTGAATCCCAGACGGGGCCGCTATGTTCAACACTGTATAGGTCAGTTAATTACACCTTTTTTTCCGACCAAGCGTCTCTGATACCATGATCCTTTCAGGGCTCCTGGGAACATTGTCGATTGGGTATATAAAAAGACAGGCGTTAAATATTCGTTCGCTGCGCACCTGCGAGACACTGGTACTGTGAGTCTTGTCTATCCCGAGGTTTGACCAAGTACTTTGGACTTAGTCTACTTCAGTATGGTTTTGCGCTCCCTGAGCAATGGATACGTCCCGTCGGCGAAGAATCCGCGAGAATGGTCGAATCCTTGGCTGACTTTATCGCGGACAAGGAGTGTCACTGAATTCTGTCGAACCTTCAAATCTGGGTTTTCGTGTCCCAACGGGCTCGTCGTCTACCCATGGTCGATGTCATCCTTCGACATGCCATGGCTCTGGATCTATTCATGTACATCAGCATCGTTGATTTGGTGAACTACGAGGTGTAGCCAAAAATGTAAGTGAGAGATGTTTTGCCAGCCGAGTATCTTCTTGGCCTGTGTGAATACCAAATTGCAGCACCAGATTTGGGACGATAACTTGATTCACGTGAATTTGTGCTCGAATTTTGACGTGATCCGAGTTCTTGTGTGTGGGAGGATGCAGCAATTATGAGAACCCATTATTGTGAATTATGTAGCTGTGCATGTAGGTAACACAACCAGACCTGAAACCCTTAAACCTCTTCCCTATCACTCTTTTCGCTTTCAATAAGTGGTTGTCGTTCAATAACCGTATCCATTTGTGATAAACTGCTCTGATAAGCTGCCTGCTTCGACTTGTGCAGGAGCTTCCACCTCTCGAAACCGCGAAAGGGTACTTCCCCGCAAAGCCTACGCGTGATATTACGAAGCTCGTCCAGGCACTGCACATACGCACTATTAACACCAACGTCCTGGTGGATACCTTTAGAACACGTACCAGCATCAATTGGTAAACCGCGATGACCGCCGATGTATAGAACATATGATCGAGCGACTGAAGCTGGTCTGGGCCTATCTCACTAGGCCCATCAAGGTCGGGATTCGCGAATTCCCCTATTCGATGATGGAGGAGTAGGCGGTCTAATAGCGTGTCGGGAAGGATGGCATGCATGGGTTCGCCCGTCCGAAGGGACTGCGACACTGATGTGAAAACCGACACAATGTCGGTAATCTCGTGCAGAATAAGCATTGAATATGTATGGAAGAGGAATAGCGTACGAAGTTTGGGTCAACGACTCTGGTGTCGTGTAGGAGGGACAATCGCCACTTGGTATCGAGCTTCCAAAGTGTTCCGCCGAGCTTGCAGGCGACTATCAGATTACGATATTATGTCTTCTCGGTACCACACACCTGAGACAGCACCGCAACTATCTCCTCCTGAACCTCGGTTAACTTGGCATACTCCTCCTGTGGCCAACGTCCCCGGATCCCTCCTTCCCAAGATGCAATCATCATGTACTGCTTGCTTGCCATAATTTGGAGAGTGACGGTGATGGCCCGTGCTCTGAACGCCCTGACCCAATTTGATGATGCAAATGAGCTGTCCTTACCCGCGTCGTTCTCTGTGATCCAAGCAGACATAAGTGTGGTGTACACATGACCAAGGCCATCAATTGACGCGGCTGCACGCAGGCGCACAGCCTTTCGTCCGGACTTTGGCGGGAGCATCATAATGACGAAAGAAGCCGCACAGCCTGTGATGCCCCATCAACACAGAAAGCAAAACAGTGGATTCGCATACCAATCATAACGAGGGTCCATCGGCGCCACGAGGCACTCCAGCCAATACCAGGATTAGAAAGCACAGGCAAGTGACCATCGATCCACGAGTATCCTACGATGAGGGTCACTGTGACCTAATCCGAGTGAGGGAGGGGTAAACCGAGTGACATTGAATACATACTGTGCCTAGAATCACGCTTTGTATATATTTCGCCGGAGCGAACAGCCTAACGAACATGACAGGAATAGTGAAGAGCGCGTAGCTGGCGGCGAGCCCGTATGGGTTGCCATTTCCGCCGCCGTTCCCTGAAACCTCAAATGAACAATGCTTGCCGCAAATTGGCGTAACACGCCTACCAATATACCAAATAAGCAGGCCAGTGATTAGTCCTAGAAATGTGGCCACGATTCGGGTGATGTAGCTACACGAGGACGCATTAGGTCGTGCAAGGCTCGAGGTCCGTGAACTACGCACTTGTACAGCTGGTCACCTGCATAGACTGACAGGATGGTCTGCGCCATGATCAAAGCCCTAACGCAGCCTCAGTGAATGGGAAATTGGTGCAATCAACGAAACGCTTCACCAAACGCCCTTGTTTACATAATAGAAGTCTGAACTCCATCAATCACCGAAGGGGAGGAGCACTAAATAACACTTACGAGCACTATGCTTGAATACAGCCGGAAGCCAGAGCAGAATAGTGAGGACAACATATCGGAAGACGAACTTGGAGCCATCGCCTCTCAGTACATCCATGAGAGACGAGGATTATGACGCACGACCGCTTCCGCTGTTCCCGCCCACTTGATGACGTGATGTAGCAAATTCATGAACCTCTGGAATAGATTCGTAGGTGGGTGGCTGTCCGGATCCAAATCTGGAGCATTCCGGTTCGTAGTGCACCAAACTGAAGTCGATACGAATACTCACGGTGATGATCTTCTTCGATGTCATCCTCGTCCTCATCACACTCGTCGGTCCTTTCCTCCTCGCCGAAAGCCTGTTCTTCGTTTTTTCGGCGCCCCTTGAGCACCGCCTTCACTACGTGCCTCAGACTTGAGGGAGCCCATAGGCGAACCTTTCGTCGTCGTGCACTTGTTTCGGCCACAGTTTGTACGAGCGAGAGTACCACATCCCCGATTATCACGGTCGTTGAGCCAAACACGTATCCAAGATAAAGACTTCTAAGAGGCACGTCTGCTCGGGGTTTGTTTCCATAAGCGACAGCGATAGCATTAGGGCCGCGCGACTTGAAGCTTTCCAATGCCGCTCCGAGCTTGTCCCTGGCCGCGTCGAGGCGTTCCTCCAATGGAGCTATAGGCCCAGAGCGTGAGAACAGTCGGTCGCTGTTGATTGCGTTGATCAGAGCCTGGATAGCTGCTACTCCTTCGATAGTTGCGGCACGGAGGTCAGCCGTCGCGTCCCGCACATGTGGAAGAACCTCGGTAAGCGTGAGTTTCAAAGAGGACTCGCGGGTTAGGTCCGGGCTGAAAACGTGGTGTAGAAGGTGTGTGTCGGAGGAAACCGTCGCCGGCGCCGGTACGTTGGCAAACGCCTCGGGTGGAGAGGGTACACCATGGAGGTGTTTGACGAAACTTAGCAATCCATCTGGACGACCGTTAGGGCCGGGGACCTAGAGCCAAGTAATGATACGTACTGATACGTGCAACGACGGCAAGAATTGGACCGGCAAGGCCGAATACATCATCGCCGCTCCAATGCCCAATACTGAATTCGCTTTGAAGGTAAATTGTCAATCCCGTCACTGAAAATTGGGCCGTGAATACCATTGTGCAGGGAATAGTAAGATGATATTCACGATTTTGGTACATCGTCATGACCGCAACGCGTGTCGCTATCAGCCCCTTCAACTTCGGACATCCTGGGCCGAAGTCGCCAGGCATAGGAGATAGCACATCATCTAGCGATGAAAGCAATGCCTTGACCTTGTCAAGAATGGTGGATACCAAGCCAAGGTATGCGTGGTTTACTGTCTCGGGGAAGAGTACACAACAACAGAAAAGTGCGATGGCAAGATAACTAGACGAAGCGATGAGGACACTGTTAAGGATCTTGTAGTTTGCAAAGGGGTAGAGTGGGCCGATAGTCTGAGAGAAGGGCAATGAGGTGGATCAGGTGAGCCAGAGATATCCACATACGCAGAAAATATCAAGGGCGATGGTTCCAAAGATGGAGAAAAAGACGAATTGAGGGCTATATGCACGGGCAGTGGCAAATATCGCGACACCGATGCCCAAGAAAACACCGAACATGACGGAGGAACTGCAAGGAATTCAGACAGTAAACAAGTCGTTGCGAATACCAGCTGACTTGGTGTCCAGAAAGTCGCCTTGAAAGACCTCAATTTTGTACAGTTGATCTGGGTTCACAGAACCTTGCGAGCTGGGTTTATGATCAGAACACAAGAAGGTTGTCATACAGTTCATGAAGTGACTGACCTAGCAGGGGCTTTTTGCAACGTCGACTGGATGAGGAGCTGAGAGCGCACTGCAAGAGCTGCCTTCATCCCGGCTGATCCGATGCCCCAGCCAGTCAGGAGTCCGAGCAGCGATTGGAGGACAAGCTGAGTCCAGGCAATGTGGGTAAACAAGTGTAGTTTTTTGAGAATTGGCACGTACAAATATGTAGATTTGCACTGGGGCAAAAGGGGGGAGGAACATGGAAAATAACGTCCCGAAGTACGCACTACATGCGTGTGGATATTATAAGCGCAACGAATTTGAGGAAAGCGAAATCAACAAACAGATTCCCAATTGTCCGAAGCGATTGATTAGGCAACATAAGGATAAGTGAAGCCCAGCCCGCGAGCCATGACCGAAAGAGAATCTTTTGTGACTTCCTCTGGCGGATGTTATTGATTACCCATGGCTGGGGACGTATGAAGTCCCAAACGGCGTGCGCCAAGTTGGATATACGAGAGACATGCGGCTTGGTGGGCGTGCTCGCTTGAGACGACGAAGGCTCTGACTCTGACTTCATCCTGGCTCTGTATCAGAGGTAGAGTCCAGTAAGAGTAGGAACTTGAACGGGCGGCTCATAAGTAAGTGGCTTAAGGGGTGTCGGATTTATTAATAAGTTTGCCTCCGAGTTTGCCCGTTCGGCATGAGATGTTGACTTGGGTTTTCAACTCATCCCCTTTTCATTCCCAGGTCTTTACTTTAGTCTCCTCCTCTCAAACATCTGCCTTGTTCCTTCAAGTTGGTTTTAGCATTATCGCAGCCTCAGGCTTGGTTCTTTCCTTTGCTGAACGACCCGAAGCGCCCCGAAATACGAGAGCATGAGCCCACCGCAGTTTCCGAGTGTGTCGATGTTCTTCTTGACAGCTTCCATAACAAATCGCGACGTATGTATGACCAGCGTGACTGCTGCCTTCAGAGCATGCGTTTTTCGCTTCTCACTCTATCTTATCTTGTGATGCCATGCCACCTTGGCCGGCCAGATGCGGTGCCGTACCAGTACTCTCCTTTATTCAGCCAGCTACGACTTAGGATAGACCTCCGAATTGTGCAGCAAAGGAGCAGCGAAGCATCGCCATTGCTATTTCTTTTCCCAACTTCGGTCTAACTCGCCCGCGCGATAGGCGTAACAGACGCCGCTGACTCAGTATTGTATCGTAAAGATGGTGGGAGTTCCCAGCCTTGTCCTACACCGAGACGGCGCTAGACTTCTAGGGATCAACCTGAGATCTTTGTCCTCGACAAACAAACGAAGTGATCCCATCAGTCACGAATTCCTGACCGACTTTTTGCGTCTCGCAGTCGTTTTGGTGCATATGCTAATTTTTGTTTTCTCAAATTAGAGTAACCTTGTCTCCGTCTCCCCAGCAACGTGTCAAATTTAGGCGTGTCTATGCTTCTACTGTAGTTTATTTATACGTGCTACTAAAACCTTGTTCTCGATCTGACATAGATCAAGGTTGCTTCCAGGCCAGCCAACCCAGGCTGTTATGCTAATAATCATCGCTTTTGACCCTCACTGAAGGCCACGTTACGGCATCGCTCCTGAATATTCGCTCTGAACCTCTTAGAAAACGTTCTTGGATCATACCGAGACAGACATTTAAAATAGGCCATGTGCTCTGATCTCCGTGCTTGTGCATCGCTGATTTTGAGTTTGGGGATGGAGAGACAAGGAATGGAATGCCCTAGATGGTGGAAATTATGACTAGGTTACATGACAGTTGGTGCGAAACATCATGATAGAACGAGGTTATGTTGATGAGGGAAAATGGCATTGCGCGGGTACTGGTGTTCGGGTAGTGTGGGCCCAAAAGTTCCATACAGCCCACCAAAAGTCACCTATTTTGATATGTGCGTTCTGTCTATGGTCTTGTAATCCATGGATATACGGAGCCCAAAAAGTATAGTGGTCAATATGATTATTGACGCGGTACTATAGTCACCTTGCTGCTTGGGTGTTTCCTGAGGCGGATTTAACCAGTTCGGTAGAGTCTTGTAGCTGGTCATCGTCCGCGTCTTGGACACCAAGGGGACATATATACAGTTGAAAATATGCCCGTATGTACGACATGGCGAGCACGCGGGCGAACCACCGTGGCGCCGTATCCTTCCGATGTTGTGTCTCAATGTACCGTGCCATGCGATTGGATGACAGATCGGTTAATTGCATCAACCAAACACGACTCGGACGCAGTTCAAGTTCTCCCAAGAGTGAGCAGGCCTGACTCCTTCTTCCATGTCTTCCGAGACCAAACCCAGATCCCCTTCCTCTGATGCTTCTGCCTCCCGAATCCTACCCCGGTTGAACCTCTACCGGCAGCACCATCTCAACCTAGACGGTCCTTTTTCGATCGTCTTCCCACATGGGTGGTTACAAACATTCGTTCAAAACAGAGTCGTAAGATGCTCTTCCGCTGCTGGTTGAGCTCTTGGGCAGCCTTGGTGATCATCTTACCTGAAAAGTCCTTAAAGACAATGGGGAATGCGTGCGTGTTACATTCTCTCACTTCGGCTGCGGCTACCTGCCAGTGTGCCCTACTGTCTACATACATGACCGTGTCGACTTCCATGTTCGAATCACCTTTTAACGCGTCTGTTGCTACCGTCGTTGTGAATTCGCCTATCCGACTTGCCCACGGCCTGTGTCAGAAGCCGCGAGCACCCGTCCCGCAGTCATTCTTCGTGTACATCGCGTGCAACCGTTGAACCGGAATGTTAACCCTCTCAACTTCCGCAGGGCATTCTTCGCTCTTCTGACATCCCTTTTCTTGCCGCCTTCGTTTCCGGTGCAGTTATTCATCTTTGTAAGTGGTAATGTCTCCTCAAGATCCATCATGACTATACATGCATCAGACGATCTCGACGTTAATGATAGGTGTATTTCTTGGCTGGGGTTTGGGTGCGGCCGGTATGAGAGCTGCCATAGCATCTCGTAATGAGGTGCTCCTCAAGTCATCCCTCCTGCAGGCGGAGCAGACGTACGTTAATCGTCCCCTACGTCCCCTTCTGATTTTACCTTCTCATGAGCAGCGCTGCTGGCTCTGCAAACCCGGACCAGGTGTTTAAAATCGAAATCTTCCAAGGGCAATTCCTCGACACCTGGTCAGTGATCAAACCTGATGACCTCGTACCCGGACTCACCTGTCCTAGGTCATCCGTCATCTTCGGTGTCTTCATGGCTGTCGGCTTGTTCTTCTTCGCCATTATTCGTGCCTATTACAAGTCCCTCATTTTCATGAGCGTCTTTGGAACCGTCGCAATTGACATATTCTGTGTATGTCGCCCGTACATCTAATCGCCGTTTTCTAATCCCATTTGCAGACCATCGGCCCCTTTTCCCCTTTGGCCAATACAATCTCCTTAATAGCTTACTCATTCCTGTTTCAACTTATACGGGCATTGCTGTCGTGGTCACGATCCTTGTTTTCCCTCGAACAGCCAATCATGCCTTCTTGGAAACGGCCACACTCCTTCTTAGTCAAATTAAGCTTCTACTTGATGCTCAAGAGGACTTGCTTACCTCGGCACCTGGATCGATCACCCCTGGGAGTCCGAAGTATTTGCAATTGCGCGCCACTAGAGTGTCAATGTTTACAATTCATCGAGGATGTACGTTCTTGTCAATGTAATTGGTCACTAAATGAGTTTGAGCATATTTGCAAAGTGACGATGCTAGGCAAGTTCATAAATGCAGAATTTAGCTGGGGTCGCTGGAGTGGTGACGACGCAAGGAAACTTGAAGAACCGTTGTTTCATGTCATGTTTCGCATGAGTAGGTGGTTCTATTCCACCTTTTTATTATAGAACCTCATATTTTACAGATGGCCTTATGGGCTTCGTGAGGTCTGTTGGTCGCAACGTACCTTATCCTACGGCGAAGGATCAGAAGTCTGTCGAGGAGATAGCACAAGATGCAGGAACGACGAATACGTTCCTTGTACAACAGATGTACAGATGTAATGAGGCTAAAGAGCGTCAGCATTCTCTTCGCCTCGTCGATCTCTTGCCGCGACTCCGCGAGGCGACGTTCGAGCTCCGTTCCGCTGCGTCCCACTCACTCACTGCAGTCAGCGGTACCATCAATTTTGTAAACGCCACTCGCTGGAGCTGGCGTAGTACCGCAGATGCGTTCACTGAACAGGAACGCAGCTTAGATTCTGCAGCTGAACGCCTTAGGAATGCCCTGGCCGAGTTCAAGGCAAAGGAACGCCTGCGGCTACTTGAGCCGTTTGAGCCCCACATCGGCTCTCCTACTGCCCCGCTGCGCAGTCTTTATCTGTGCTATGTCTTCAGTGCATCAACCATCGTTGTCTCCGAAGCCATCCTTGCAGTCGTGGAGACGGTGCAGGAAATTACAAGTAAGCGCACAAAGAATAGGCTGTGGGCGCCAAAGGGCTTGCGCCAGCTTGCACATGCCCTTTTCGTGGAAAAGAGCACAGAGGGAGATTTGCATGCTTATGGCGAAAGCCCAGAGGTCGAGGAAATCGTTCCGGAGCCTGAGGAGGATTACGATCAGAAATACCGTAAGTGTCAATGCAGGCACTCTGTGAATCTTCGTATAATTTGGCTTGTTCCAGGGCGTGATCCCGATAGCCGACCTCCGACCAATGCTTTGCAAAAGATTATGAGTGGTCTACACGCTATTTATCAGTGGACCAAAACTCCGGAGGCTGTGGTACGCCCCCTCTGATTGTGAAGCCAAAGACACAAGTTTGACAGGTTGCTTCCCAGTTCGTCTTCAGATATGTGTTTGTCTCGATTGCGCTTTGGGTGCCAGCTGTTGTTAGGAGGACCGCGCGTACGTTCCACTCATGCACCTGCTCGTCTTAAGTCGGTGACCTGTTCCTGGCAGACTTCTATTATGTAGAGAAGGGAGTCTGGTATGCTACTAGCTCAGGGTTATAATCTACTGCGAGTCTAACTAGCATCATATTACAGGGCACTTATAATGGCTCAAACAACGTTGACAGTATACGCCGGCGACCAGTTATTTAAGTTTGTGGATCTCCTTTCTCTGGTCTGACATCCTTAACTGTAAAGTGGACTAGTTACTTCGCACGCCTGACTTCTACATTCATTGGCCTCGTCCTCGGATTGGTAGTTTGGTATATTGGTGAGTAGAGTTGCTTCCCCTCGACCCTCCCTTACTTCGAACCTCATCACATATTCAGGGAATGCTCAGTCACACGGAAATGCCTACGGAACTGCGGCAAGCGTCGCTGTCTTCCTTGTGCCCATCATGTTCATCCGATTATTTGCACCTCAAGAATATCTTCAGTCTTCCATTCTGTTTGCGGTATGTGCCGGATGTTGGCTCTCCTTTATAGTTTATGGAGTCTCTAATCCCCATTTCTCCCAGTCTACTGTTGTCCTCATCGTAGGGTACTCCTGGGTAGACGGACATCTCCCAGTCATCTCGAATGTCGGAATCGGTTGGCCCGTCGCCTGGAGGCGCTGGACATTAGTCATGATCGGTGAGTCGCCATTGACGTCGCAGAATTATACCTATTCACACCAAGCTAGGCTCTGCTGCGTCCTTTGTCGTAATGATTTTACCTCCTAAATCAGCACGTAAAGCGGTGCGGCTCGGCTGCGCCAAGACCGTTACCTCGCTTTCTCACATGTATGCGTTAATTATGTCCACCTGGATTAGGGACGCTGTCCCCTCGAAAGAGCTCAAGTCCGGGCTGCCACCATGGGCTAACTCCTTCAGGAAAAACCTGACTGCCGTTGCGCTACAGCTCAATGACTTGAAAGAGACCGCGAGATTGGCAAGATGGGAGGGGAGTGTGCGCGGCCATTGGCCATACGAAGAATACAACAAGCTAGTTGATGTACAGCAAGAAATGGTTACCGTGTTCTCGCAGGTACGTTCAATTGCCCTTCGACTCGATCGGCGCTTAATGACTGCGAAAAGCTCGCCAGCGCCCTCTATGAGCTGGATGACGACTGGCGATCCGATTTCCTACACCACACTGAAATCGTCAATCCGAACTTCGTGGGTGCCTCTTTGATCTACTCACCTAATACACTTGAGGCGTTGATTCCATTCTCCCCAGATTTCTGATCTGCTATCCGTATTCTCGCTTGTGGGACAGTCCCTCCGTACCGGAGAGCCGATGCACGCTGTGCTTCCGCAAAGCTTGCTCGATCGACTGCTCTACCATGATGCCATGGCAGGCATTACGCCAGTGACTACTACAGGTATTGACCACGCGCGGGAGCTGCGCTCATTGAACTACTTGTTCTACGCAACAGGGGTGATATGTGTACTTCAGATCACTGAGGTTAGCGTCGCTCTATTGGCTCGAGTGGAGAACAGTTACTGATCATGGTATTGTATAGCTGCTAGATGAGCTACATAGTATCACGCGTAACTTGTGCGGCGAGGTGCCGTTCAGAGGTTTTGAGCAGTGGAAGGACGTTCATCAACGTGCGCACGTGCCAACTGCCCCTTCGTCAGGATCTGGCTTTGGTGTACTATAGAGACCTCCATTTAAGGACTGCTAGTCGAAACCGAATTTTATTTTCCGGTCGTTGGTGACTGGCTATCAGTGCTATTGCGGGCCACCTACGGCATTCATGGTACAAACATGGCTTATTCATTTCCTCGAGGCCAACTGTCTAATTTTTACAATTATACCGATGCTTATACCTTGTCGTTGGTACACAACTCGCCGTCTTACAAAGTGATTTAAGCCTGGAGTTTCTCGCGAAGCACCCTCTTCAAAGTTTCACCATCCTCGGCAAACTTTTTGATACCCTCGTGAAGTTTATCGAAGGCCATTTGTTCCTGAAGAAGCGCCCAGCGGAATTCGGGCTCATTGTTGATGTAAGAAATCTTAGGGATGGGCTCTGCCTGTGCTGCGGCCTGTGCGCTCAGCCTAGTAGGGACAGGATTAGTGCTGTTCCTGAGCTCCTCAAGGAGCGCGGGTGAGATAGTGAGGAAGTCAACGCCGGCGAGCGCCTTGATCTCACCAACCTACGGGAGGTAGATGTGAATATGGCGATAATTGGAATAAGAACTTCTGTGGGAATTGATACCGACGTTACGGAATGATGCGCCCATCACGATGGTCTTGTAACCATGCTGCTTGTAATAATTGAAGATACGCTTGACAGACTGTACACCAGGGTCTTCATCACCTTCGTAAGTCTTCCCAGTCGACTTCTTGTACCAGTCGAGGATCTGATGCAGCAGCAAGGATAGTCAGCTTATATAATATGACGGAGGGCGAAGCATTAATGCATACTCGGCCAACGAATGGGGAGATCAGAGTGACACCCGCCTCCGCGCAAGCAACAGCTTGGCCGAAGCCAAAGAGAAGGGTGAGGTTGCAGTGAATGCCCTCGTCGCGTTCGAGCTCGCGGGCAGCCTGAATGCCTTCCCAGGTAGATGCGATTTTAATGAGCACGCGTTCTTTCTTGATTCCGACAGATTCGTAAAGCGAAATGAGGTGTCTGGCCTTGGCCTTGGTGGCTTCTTTGTCAAAGGAGAGACGGGCATCGACCTCGGTGGAGACACGGCCGGGAATGATCTTGAGGATCTCTTTTCCGAATTCGACAAGCTGCAATGGCCCGTAAGTGAGGG